>LSSL01007425.1:0-10354 GCA_001953115.1 Smittium mucronatum | reverse complement strand
GTAATGGAATTCAGAAATTTTATTGGCTAATTCAAATAAAAAAATCTAAAGGAGAGAGAGAGAGATCGGGATTGAGATCTCAATCGATTATTTTTTTTGTTCTCTTGCTCTTTTTTCTTATTAGAGCGTTTAGTTATTGATAAACACTAAGTACAGATAGCCTGTATACAATATACAGCTCTCTGGTACTATCTGGTCAGCTTTAAGCAGCTGGCTTACTGTCGATAATATAAAAAATGATAATAGAATAAACTTTTTTTTTGGTAATGGAATTCAGAAATTTTATTGGCTAATTCAAACAAAAAAATCTAAAGGAGAGAGAGAGAAAATGGGAATAGAAATAAACTTTTTTTATTAATGGAATTCTGCGATTCTATTGGCTGGTTCGATCGTAAAAAATCTAAAGGAGAGAGAGCCAGCCATCAAGTCTTACTAATGCTTTTTTTGAATTCAAAACATTATATTTCTGGCAAAAAATGACCTCTTAACACCATCCAAATTCATGATTAGGGCATTGGAAAAATGAGAATATGTCTTTATTTTTGTTCAATAGAAACAGCTAAATTTTGTTTGGAAATTAATTGAAAAAAGTTGATCAACGAATCGGCCAGTTAAAGTGATAAGAAACGAAATGCCATCTTAATTAAGAATCACCGATATGTTTAAGAGCAAAAAATTAATAGGTTACATTTTTGAATTGATATGCAAATTAATAAAATGGAAAATACATAAATGTTTTATACAATAGTAAATTAAATCAAAAAATTTGAAGAGAGATACTCGTTAGTGTGTTGTTTTGGTGCTGATTGTCTATACCCCTCAGAAGAACCCTCTTTAAACAGATGCTGGTTTTGAATAGAAAAAGATCCATTATTGCAAATTTCGGTTTCTTGGTCAGAAAGTGGAGGTTTGTTATATACATATTCAGAATTTTTACTATCTAAATCGAAAGTTGATTCACTGGAAACAAAGGAACCTTTTTGTGAAGACTCAGATCTATCACAATCTTCTCTTCCCTGTTGCCTAGAATGAATTTTCTGGTGACGGCGTAAATTACTCATGACTGAAAATTTCTTCCCACAGCCCTCCCAATCACAGTGATAGGGTTTTTCTCCGGTATGAGAGTGCATGTGTGTGGATAGAGTGGAAGGACGAGCAAATAGTTTTTTGCAAACTTCGCACATGTATCTTTTTCTTTGTGACGAGGAATATTGAGTTATCCCTGGTCTTATGTATGGATTTATGCTAAATTTTTTTATGAGTGATTCGTCAAATTCATTAAGGTGATTGTTTCCAAAGGAATTAAAATTTTCATAGTTCAAATTATTGCAAGAGCCATTTGGAGAAATGTTAGAATTCAAAATATAAGCGTTTGTTTTTTGTGGAGAAAACACATCAGAGTTACTTATGGAAGGTAGACTGAAATCGTTATTTAAGGATTGTAAACTATCATTGTAGTTAACGAAGGGTGCGTTATTCTCATTTACGGGATTAAATGGGTCAATTTCAGATAGAGAATTCATGGACTTCATTTTATAATTATCAGATAGATTTTGTGGTGATGCGAATAAAAAGTTAGCTTGGGGTTTTAACTGATTGACTGAGTTTGGGTGGTTATACCTATTTCTAGAGTTAGCTATAGGACTTTCCAAGTGTCTTGTGGGACTAACAAAGGAATTGGAAATTGAACTGAATGGAGTTGGAGTATTAAAATTGCCGATAGGTGTAGTATAGTTTCTTGGAATATAATAGCTGGTGGAAGTATTTTTAGTGGGAGTTCGAAGATATGAGCTAATGTTTGGTGAAGAGCAGCTTTTTTCAAATGCTCTTTCGGATAAATCGTTAGTGGATTGCAGATTGTAAGTGAAGTTCCTAGAAATACTATAGTCACTGTTTTTTCGTAAACCCGAGTTTATTCCTAGATTTCCGTAAATCGATCTAGGATTAGCGATATTTCTCTCGCATTGATTGTTAAAGTGGGAAGGGCTTGTCATTTCAAAATAGCCTTCCCTCATATCATTTCCTTTGGTTTCAGGAAAATCAATGACTTGGTTGTTAATATTTGAGTATAGAATATCCATAGGAATGCCGTTCCTGTCACTAGCGCTCATAACCTTTAAACAGTTGTAAAGCGTGATATGCTTTTCGGGAGAGAAAAAAGTAAGAATATACTACTTTGGTAATTGATTGATTATTATCAACAAGGACGTTGATTTAGTCTTTAAAGCGGTTGTTAGTGTTACAAATAGATGAATAAAGCAAAAATAAAATGCAAATGTATGCTTAAAAGAGAAATTTGGTGATTTTCAACAAAGAAAAGAATTTTGTCAAAGATATGATTTGATTCAGCAAATAATAGGCCAGTTTCAGAAAGAGGGTCGTGAATGAATTGGCTAAGATATAATTTTTTGGAGAAAAAAACTAAATAAAAAAACAAATGCAAAAAAGATCAAAAAGAAGTTGATATAGTTCAAATAATAGATTGCAAATTAAAGAGAAATAACGTTAAAATAACCAAGTTGTTGAAATTAATTCTTTAATTTAGTAAAGAATAAAACCATCAGCGTAGTTGCCAAAGAGAAGTATTTTCTAAGATAATAGGACGATGGAAGATAGAAAAGACAAACTATCGTAATAATAAATCCACAAAGAAAATGTATATCTTTAAATATGTTTTTTAATATATCTCTCAAAAGATGAGAGTTGAGGCAATGGTGTGAATAGAGCTTTCTGAGTGTCAAATTAGGCTGATACGTTTAAAAAGCAATACAAATGAAATACAAAAGCAAATAAAAAAATTGAACCCATACAACACCGGAAACAGCTCATCAATTTACTGTTCGAACAGAAGCATTTGAATTCTCTTTCCTAAAAAAGGGAAAGAGGTTGGGAGGGGTCTTGAATTCTGCACTTTCAGAACAATCGATGTTCAGAATAGGATATAGACAAGATAATTAAAAAATTAATATCAGGGAATTTGTTTAATTTTTCCAAAACTGGATCTTCTTAGTGTTACTAAACATCCCTTGGTATTTACATAATGCTCCGAGATTATTCGCTAGAAGAAATCCTGTTTAGTGACAGTTTTTAAGGAATTAAAAGTGACAATAATTTTCCATGAATTTGTTAAAATTGTAATGGCATTTCCATCCCAGTCACATTAGAGACAGAAATACATGCACTTTTTAGAACAAACAGTTAGTTCGGACCCCCTTATTCGCCATCATTTAAAAGAGCGTCGATTGTAGCCAGTGTGTTTTAGCTGCTGACTATTGGGCTGACTCTGAAAAACAGTTTGCATTGTGTGCTATTGTCAGGCAACAATCAAAATATCCTAGAGGTAAATCCATCCCAGTTATTATTTAGCAGAATATACCAGACTTCAACTCAAACAAACATATATGTCATAGCCACTAAAAAAATTTCATGATTTTGGGATAATAGTCTAATTCTGATATGGGAGGGGTGTTTGAGGAAGATACTAAATTGGCATTAATTTCTGAAACCATTCAGGATTGATTATTTGCAGTCAATTCTCTGTTCAAGTTTGCAAATTGGATATATAAAAATTACTTGATTATTTTGAAGAATCTGGCATTCAATCTCTATTTCCGACCTAGCAATTGACATCTGATTATTTTATATGCCAACAATCATCGACATTGGTCAAACAATTGTATTTTGAACCCCTACACTCTTTAGAAACTACTTATTGGTTTGAATTCTATTCAAACAGTAACCAATAATCAAACTGGATCATTAAAAATTTAGTCAAAAAAAAGAAATATTAGGTAATCATATAGTCATCTTTTTTTTTTAGAAAGACGCTAAAATCCTTGCCGAATATTTCTTATTCATCTAGACATTGATCAACATTACACTATTGGCCCAGTGTATACTCAAGTTTCGTTTTTTCCCGAAAACAATTGGGATTTCTCAACAACATTGTTGGCCAAAATATGTCCAAATCTAAAAATGGATTTTTAATTCTTTTGGCCATTTTCTATTTCCTTTTTTGGAAAAAAAACCTCAGATAAAATGAGCTCTGACTATTGTCAACCTCTAAGTTAGCGAGACGAATTAAGGGTGTCTGGGACTTTTTTCCTAAATAGGATATTGATGACGAAGCAAATTATCAGACAAATGAATGGATATAACCAATCTGAAAATGAATCTGGCCTATAGTTTTCTACATTACAGAATTTATAAATGCTGGGTATAGACGAATGGAATGATTTTGAGCTCTATGAAATATAGAATCGATTTAGGTGGCATTACTTTGTCGATAAGTTGGCCATAAAACTGGTATTCTGCTTCCATCAGGAGAATGTTCCCAATATTGACGATCTTCAGATAGATATCGAAATAGGTCGACTTTGTTTTCCTCGATTTATTACCTTTTTTGGATAATAGCATATTATTGGATTGATAATAGTAAAATGGCTTAATGGCTTTTGATTTGCTTGTAATATTGAAGATCTATAATAAGCGCAAAGAGTCTGCTATATACATACGATAAATTTTATTAGCATGCAGCCAGCTAGCTGTATTTTCTCTAGCATTTATTAGATCCTTGTTTCTTGATCATATTCTTACTACAGCTATACGCCAAACACTTGTTTGGTTAGCTTGAGCTTCATCATAAAAAAAGAATATTCTACAAACGTATTAGCGCAATTGTGTCATTTGGAGGATTGTAAAATTATCTCCTAGTTGCTTTAAAAAAACTGTTTACGATTACATCAGAATTTAATGTTTGTAGACCGTCTGTCTTGTTTTTTACACCCTCAAATGGCAAGGAAATACTAACCTTTTGACTACTATTTTCAGCTGCAAAAATGCATGCCTCAGCCACTTAATCTCATGATACAATTCCTATTTTGTAAATGAATGATCTATAAAAGTTAAAATAAATTTCGACCAGCTTGATATTTTTTGAAATTGATAAAAACAGAGTTAATCATAATTTGGAAAGGGAAGCCAGGTACTGCAGAGATTTACTAATCTAATCCCAATACGGTTGCCCTTTTTGTTCGACCAGGGTTAATGGGTCAAACTCCTAATATCATAAATAAAATCTTAAAAGGTGGTACTTTAAACGAAGCGCATAATTCCTCTAAACCAGCATAACTCAATCTCTTAATTTGGAAGTTTATATCCGTAGCCCGATATGAATATTTCCCATGGGAATGTGCACAAGAAATCCACGATCTTTTTAAAAAAAAAATGTGGGTTTGTGTTTAGAACTCAATGCTGCACCTAACCTATCTCCCTCATTCAATTATTTCTTTTTCTGTCTTAATTGTGGACAAACTAAAATTTATAAACTCCATGTTTCACCAAACTGAATTTGAGCCTAATTGCGCTTAGAAAATACTAAACCTCACTCAATGAATGTTTGAATGATAAAAATCTCCAATAATACTTCTGCTTGGTCAATAGTTCGATATCATCTACTTTTTCGTATCTGTGAATTTCTTTTTATGAGCAATAATTACTCCCCTCTATCTGTAGACGCGCCTGAACACTTGGCCTGAAATGGAATTCTTCCATTTTAAAAATATGTCTTTGATTTATTTAATTCTGAATAAGAATATCTTTTTAGCGAATTGGTACATATTTTATGTAAATATTCTGAAAATGGGGTACACTATCTCCATAACAAGTAATTTATTTATACCATCTCCATATCACTATTCATCTGTTTCATTATAACCTCGACTAATGACCAATGAAGTAATCCATTTCACCAGAAACCAAATTGTAACACATTAGATAAAAGCTGGGTTAAACTATACCAGAAATATCCTTGTCAAAAACATTCCAATTCTTGGTATATATATATAAGATACCCTGTTAAAATTCCAATAAAGGAAAATTCAGTTTTGGTAAAGTTCTTCGTGGCCAAAATGTGTCACCATTTCCTGAGATTAACACATGTGGCTTCAAGAATCAATGTCTTTACCTCATGGTCCACAATCATGTTTGATGCTGAGAATGGATTATGCTGATTGTTTATAGGTCGATCAAACTCAGCTATTATCTTGGAAATTGATAAAAATGGACCGATTAATTGAATTTTACACATCACCCATTTCTCTATGCTGGCTTTTGCTCTAACTAGGCGTACTTTGTAGTATTGAAACTTCTTGGAAGTCAATAATATCTCTCTCCCACTTTTTTCAAAAAAAACTATCCAAAGAGTCTTTTAAAACTCTTTCTTTTACATAGGCCAGCTAACATTTTGGATCTTTTGGAATGAAGCTCATCTATTTTAGATCCTGAATCCCGCTTTGGAGTCCCCTACATACGTCACCATATCTCCTATTATGAATAGGCAGTTAGTAAATAGGTCACGATACACCTCATTTTTCTTCCATTAGGGTAAATTCTTCCATTATGTGATTGACACATCAGCTAGCCAAAACTTTTTTTCTAAAAACTCTTATTTACTGGATACCCCAAGTATGGTAAATCATACTCCACGGATGTCACCTAGTATTTAAATCCAAAAAAATAAACATAAGATTTTTTGGAGCCTCTTAATCTCTTAATCTCTATCCCAAACCGCCAAAAATATAATAGAGGTTTACAAAAAAGCTCTTAACCTTTTCAGGCTCGAATGTACAAAAACCACCTTCGCTTTTCGGCCAAAAATGCCGCTGTATGGATATCTTTTTTAAATTTTTGGATAGTTTAATAGCATTGGCCAATTGTGATTATTGATATACACAAATAGAGATGAGACAGGAATTTATCCCGTAAAGGGGTAATTAATTGAAGCTGACGTATATAAAAATATCTGATTACAAAGCCCCATTCTCTGCTTTCCGATTTTTTCTTAGGTAAAACTACTTCCGATTTGGTGATGCCAGTGTTATATAATAGCTTTGCAAGCATCGCTTTCCATACAAGAGAAAGTATACGCCTTTTATCGATACAAAAACATCTGTTAATATATCCGATCTCGAAATAATCCGGTAGATTCTTTTTTTCGCGTCGACATTGTTGTATAATAAAAAAAACTTTTTATATAAAAAAATACACCTAATTAGGAAAAACAAGGCTACCTGTTATAAATTCCTTCAAAATTTTGAGGATGCGCTTAGCTAACCTTAATAAAGTCTATCATTATTCCGGAATTAAGTAAATAAAAAGCTGTGGTCTTTGGAGTTTAAAACTATTTGGATTACTCTTATACTCATCAAAAAGGATATATATCTTAATTTTCACTTTACTTCGTTATCTTCTAAATTTGGAATTATTACCATTAGCTATCTACCCTAACCGCCAATCAATCAAACACGATCACAGTAATGATGTACATATTTTTTCTATTCGATAAAGAATAATGGGATTTTTTAAACAAAACTCAACTCCTCTTTTTTACGCGGTTATATTATAACAAAAGTAGCACAAATCCAAACCAGGATTATTCTCCAAGAAAATTTACATTGTAAAATTCCTTTATATATGCGTTTTTTTGGTAATTTTTGTTGGTTTTAAAAAATTAATATTTTTTTCCTTTTTGTGGACCATCCATCTCAAAATCGTGGAAAAGATAAATCGGTATTAAAAAAAGAAATTGGTTTGACTTGATCCCTCTCCAAAAAAAGAACTGTATATATAATAAAGGAAGAAAATTTTGTAAATCTGTGATATTGAAACTTGAAAAAAATCATTTTATATAAAAGTTTGGTATTTATAGTATTTGGGTCTTTTTGACTATACTAAAAGTTACACATTTTTTCACCCGCTTGAAACTATGCATTTCTAAGATAGAATTCGTCAATCTTTTCTTTATCATATTTATATATTCTATGAGAGCTTTAAAAAATATTATCATTCATGATAAGCTACATAAAATGGTATATTTTACTCTTCGATTTTTTCATAATACAAAAGCATACAATCTGATATATATTTCAATAATTTGTATGTGTATTTTTGATATAATATTAATTAACCCCCCCCCCCCATGTAGAAAGGTACAAAACATTTAAACGTCTTTATTATTCCAGTACAAATATTTACTTTTAGTTTTAATTTTTGATTTATACTCACTATTAGTAAATCGACTGGTATAAAATAGACTTATATCAATCCTAATCAAATACTTTCAAAAAAATTAAAAGTAATTATACTAAATATATAGCTATTCATTTCTATTGAATATAGAGTTTAGGAAAATATTTCCCTATATGTATATATATATATATATATATATTATAAATGTTTTTATTTTTTTTTTGAGTTTTTTTTTGGGGTATGACTATATTTTTTATAAAAATCGGCATTCTAGATATCTTCTCTAAACATTCGAAATGACATTTATTATTTCATGATATTAATATATATTTAAAACTAAAAAAAAACGTGTAGAAAAATAACTTCTATGAATTAAGGTATGAAATTTTAAAAAATTTAAATAAAAAAAAAACACATTTTGGTAAAAATTGTATATCTTCCTTTAAATGAATTCTGTTTAAAATTTGTGACACCAGGTTACTTTCATCCTTTAGATTTTCTTCCAAACACTGCACTTTTGTTTCAAGATCAATAAAGAAATTTTTTATTAGTATAAAATAAAAAATAACATCAGTATAAAATAGTCTATAAAAGTACTTCAAGAGCCAATATAAAAATAAAAAATTTAATTTATTATTAGATTATATTGTATTATGCAAAATATACTAGGTAAATTTTTATAATATAATATAATAATGGATAAGAAATTCATTTTTTGTACTAGATAAAACCTTTACGCTACAGAGCATGTGATTCAATTGTTTCAAAAAAAAACTACATTCAAATATTTAAAATTATATAAACAAGATTGCTACAATAAACTGAATACTTATCTCTAACTTTTATTAATCAAGGGTGCTTTATTTTATTTTATTTTATTTTATTTTCTTTTCTTTTCTTTTAGAAAAATAATATAAATTACCAATAAAAAAACCTTAGGGTATCCATGAGTTGTTATAGTTTGAAAATCTATAAATTAAATCAAATTAAAAAAGATTATTCAAATCATTCATCCTTTAAAATTATTTTTCCCTGTAAAAATATGCCTCTAATAATATTAAATATCTCAAAAAAATCTTTATAATTTCTTTTTTTGCAAATATTTGTTTAATAAAAATATTTTTGGTTTAAAAATATTATTCTAATTTTCTATCATTCTTTATTTATCCTTGTTTTAATTTCTCTGCATTTTTAAAGGAGGAATTCCCTGTATAAGTATAAACTCCTGTTAAAAAACTTCAATATTTGATATTATCCCGCATATTTTTTAACCTCTTTGATGAAATTAAAATAATTTTTTGTGAATGGCTATTCGAAAACTCTGTTAGAAAAATTTAACATGAAATCTATAAAGTAAATGTTATATTAGGAAATTTTGTAAGGGTTATTACTTTTTGTGTTAAAATTCTGTCTTGAGTATATTTTTCAAAGAAAAAAATAGATAATTATAATCAATAATTAAAATGAGTTTTATTAGCCATTATTTTCAAAAATATTTAATAATCCATATTTATAGATTAAAAATGAATAATAAAATTTGTATAAAATAACTCCAAATTTTAATAAAATATGTTTCCTCTATTGAGATTTAGCCTATATAAAAATCATTTTGAATATTTTCAAATAAACACCTCCCTTCTAAATTTCACTCAATTATTTTGTAAAAAAAAAAAGTTTTGTTGGTAATATAAGCATTAAATTATTAGTATTTTTGATTAAAATGAGAAATTTCTAGTGAAAATCTTGGGTTACTTTTTATACTCTTTGTTAAAAACATTTTAAATAATTCAATTTTCCAAGTTAAAAAATAAATCGATTTTGTGTTATTTTTTCATTTTTTAACCTATGTTTATTGATATGAAAATAACAAAAATTTACATATTTATTCAAACAAAACTTTAATTTTTTTGTGTTTTAGCTTTATTTGTTCTTTTTTGCCTTTTAAACTCGTAAAAATAGCTAAAAACGTATTTTAGAGCGTTTTTATATAAACCATATATAAATTAAAACAGTTTTTTTTATTGAGCATAAAATATCACGTTTTTTAGGTGGTTAGTATTCCCCTCTTGGAAAAAATTTAAAATAAAAGATAGTTAAAAGCTTTTTTTTTTTCATTTTTGGACTTTTGTTGAATTATAATTTATAATTTATTAGTGATTTTTATATATCCAAATAAAAAAACAGATAATGACTGTACTTTCATCGCACACTTCTTCAAAAAAAAAATTATTATTATAAAAACCTATAAAATGCATATTTATTTCTACAATGCTTATCTTTCTTCAAAATCAAATTGACATATATAAATGTTTTTTTCTATTGATTT
>LSSL01007424.1:0-14325 GCA_001953115.1 Smittium mucronatum | reverse complement strand
AAAATTATAATATTTATGGACTTTATTGATAAAAAATATCCTATTTTTTAAATTTTATCATTTTTAGCACGAAAAACTGTATTTGAAACAAAAATAAAACCAATTATATTTTTAAGCACCAATATAAATTAAAAATAGAAAATTGTGACATCATCTTTATATTTTTATAAGTGGCATTCATTTAGTTTGTATGGTTATTAAATAAAAAAAAATTATATATTTTTTATTAAATTCACACATTTATTTGTAATACGTTTAATTTTTTTTGTTTATTATTACTCTTTTGAAATATTTAACTATCAAAATATTTTTTAGACACATAATCGAGTATAGCGATTATATATCCATTTATAACTTAATTTAAGCTAAATTTACCTAAAGCCATAGATTTTTCAAATTATGGATAAAAAAACAGTAGATAAATTTAGTTTTACAATATTTTTAAATATTATTTTAACAATACAATCTATAATTTTAAAAATATAATTTTGGTTAAATTTTAACCATTGTATTGTTTTAATACATATAATTTTTTTGTATAAACACCTTTCATCAAGCCTGTTATCGAGATCGAGATCGAATTTAAAATTCTTTTATTTTATATAAAAAAAAATGATATAAAATCAAAAAACCCTGAAAATTAACTTCAGAATAAAAATAAAAATAAAAATAATTAATACTTCTATTATTCAAATTTTTATTTGTGAAAACAAGCTATATTACCTAAAGATATCAATTAATTATGAAATTATAGAGATTTTTATTTTATTTTATTTTAAATATCCTAATAATATTTAATTTTTACGAAAAAAAAGAACGTTAGTTTTATAAAGTTTTAATATATTTAATTTAATTTTGTTTTAAATTATAGCTTAATTTAGATATGTTAGTCAAAATTTACTAAAAGTTTAATAATTTAAGTTTTTGAATTTATTTTTTATAAATAACACATTTTTTGTATAAATCCCCCAACCCCTTGAATTAAAAAATTTATATAAAATGATATTTAAGTAATATTTTTAAATTAAAATAATTTATTATTTATAAATTGAAAAATATTCAATAAATATCTAAATAAAATTTAAAAAATCATTAAATTTTTCGTTTCTTATAAAAAAATTAGGTGATATTTATCACTTTCAGAGTAACTAAAAAGCCTGAATTTAACACGCTTATTAATAAGACAAATATAAATTTAGACGGTAAAAATAGTCCAAATTATAGCAAAACTAACTAATTTGTATCAAAATCTGCCAACAATTTTTTTTACGGTCATATTGTATCTGAATCTGTCAATTTGTGCAACATAGCGATTATATAACCTAAAAAATATAAATCCAATAAAATTTTAATTAAATTTATCATTTCCTAATTTGAAATTTATTTGGTTTAGTGTAGATAAATTGTGATGATCAAATGAATCCCGTTACATAAATTTGAAATTAAATTATATGCTATCATCTAAAAATCTCCAATCCCTATAGCGGGGCTGTTTATATAAGCTATTAAAATAAATTTTGTTGAAAAAATAGCCATACACAGTCGAATTTTTTAATAAAAAGGTTATATGCTTTTTACAATGTGAAAATCAATATGCTAATTTTCCATATAAAGAACTCACCAATACAAAAATATTCAAAAAATATAAATTTGATACAGTTTTACAGAAAAACTCAGTATTCTATATTTTGGCTATTGTAATCGGTCTAAAAAAAATGGAAGTTTGTAAATTCAAAAAATATCTGTTCTTTGAATCTCAGAGAATTAAATCTACAAATTAAAGTATCATTTATTTAAATTTAAATAAATTACTCATATTAATTATTTAGTCACAACTCAACTTGTAATAATTTTATTTTGAGCTAAAATAAAGTCCATATAGTAAAAGTTATACCTTAAGACTTAATTTAACATTTGACTTGGATAAAAATATGTCAATGAGGATTATATGAACAAAAAAATATTAAATAGTCTAGATAAATAAAAATGGCGGTGTTAGAAAAATGAAAATTTTGAAATATGGAATGAAATCTTGGTATTCATAGAAAATTTGACGCTTTTTATATTTATAATTTACAATATATAAAGGAAATAAAGATAAGAATAATAAAAAAATACAATTTGGTATTTTTTGTAATTCTTTTTTATCTTCCTGATTTTCTGAAGTTTTAGAAGAGTGCTAAATTTATTATTTTGGTTATTTTATCGCTTTCCGACAATTAATATACATGGAAGCATGTTTTTATCACAAAAGAGCTCTTTGAAAGAGTATTAAATTTCACCCTTCGCAATTATAAAACGGTACTATTCAAAGGTTTTGGAAAAGATGTCGGGTCTATTCCAATCTTGATTCCAGAAATATGAGGCTAATATTTTTTTTATTAAAGCAAATTTTATAAATTCTAATGGTAAAATATTGATATTTTCCTAGAAAACCCCCATAATAAAACTCATTTGTAACATTCTTGGAGCTATGACCTCACTATATTCAATTTTTTAAAAACCGATATTTTGGAATTTTTCTTAATCATGCGAAATATTAACAGAATTGCCTATAAATTTTGTCATGTTTAATATCACCCAGTTTTTATATTTATCTTCAATAACTCTAATGATTTTTAAAAGATATTTGTTAGTGGAGGGTGAAATTGTTTCACATTATTAATGCTAATAATCATTGTTTTTAAAGAATTAATCTTCTATTTATTTTATAAAATCTTTACCTCGTTTATATTTTCCCATTTTTCGATGAACAAATTCTTCGCTTTCTCGAAAAACTCTAAATAAATAAAAAGCCAGAAATTTCATAAATATTCGTGTATATTTTTTTGAAAAAATTTTAGAATCTTTTCAGAACCTTTAAAATATTTTTTACATATGTAAAAAAAAATCGAGCTCTTTTGTTTAATATTTGAAGGATGATAATGCATTTGTTGTTTTTTGGGCGGAATCTGCTATCATATTTCTTATTTACCAACTAAATCCAATTTTATGATTTCTTCTTTGGGGGTTCAAAGTAAGATTATGACTTTCTAACATCTGTTCCAACTATAGAAATCGAAAAATGATTTAAAAATTAGTTATCATTGGATATTTAAGCTGTCATAACTGGTTAATCACCTTCAGAAAGCTTGAAATTTGAGTCAAAATGCATATTTTTGGACTCATAGAGAAGTAATATAGAGAGTTTTGGGTTGAATAATACGTTATGCCGCAAATATAAAATGGATATGAGACAAAATATGTCTCTGAATAATGATAATCAGACTTTAGTGGCTAGAAAAAAAATTGTGAGTTATTCCAAAACTACTCAGTTTTATTTTCATTTTTTTTCTGAATTCGTTTCTTATAGAAATATAATATTTTTATTTCGACTTGGAGTCCATTGTTTCTGAGTTTATTTTATAAGCTTCTGGACTTATAAATTTTTTTTATTAATAATATTTAATTTGATTTTTTTTTTTCAGTTCTAGTGCACAGTTCAAAATGTCTTATTTTGATAAAAATTATTATTTTCCCATCTTAAAAATCTCATATTTTTAATTCAGAACGAAAATTTCAACTTTTTAAGTTTTAGCAATAGTATCTAGAAGATTTTTATTCTTTTAAATTTTATGAATAATTTTTTTTTCAAATTTTTACACTTTGGAAAGCTCATACTTTTCCTCAGGAAACCACTTTCATCCAATTTTCGAATAATTTATACTTCTCATCACTATGCTCAAATTAAATTATACAAGTTTATAATTAAAATTATTTTATATGGATTATAAAATATAAAATTCTACAGTTTTTAAATTTAATTTTAAACAACCCTAAATTTTTTTTTAGAAATTTAAGACATAAAAAATAAACCTCTCCTAAATAAAATTTGGAAAAAGTAAATTTTTATAGGAAAAAAGCTCAATATATTTGAAATAAATTAAAATTTTATTAGAAAAAAATAAATATTATTCGGGAAAAGAATCAGTGAATTTATAATAAATAAAAAAAATTCAAGCACCAAATCTCATAACCTTAGTTATATGGAATCAGAAAAAAACGATTGGGTATGATTTATAAATCTTCGACTCATCTCTGGAGTGAAATTCTAAATTATTAATTAAGGGTCTTATCTATTGTTATTTCAGCCCATCCAACCTGTGTGCATTCCCAATTTTGATTCCCGTTTTTTAGGGTATTAACAATATCGAAAAAATTTCTTTTAATTTCGGATTTGATTAAGCTTCAAGCGTTTTTTATCTGATTAAAATTTGGGTAATATGGAATCAGATAAAAAAGCTTAACACCTTCATGATTCAAAATAGCATCCCCTATTCTGCCGTGACACGTATCAATATCTGAAATTATAAAAATGATAGATTTTAACACTCAAAATTATTTGGCTTCTTCGTTTAGACCAATTATCCATGAATTACCATCCGATGGCCTTTAAATTCCCATTTTTGCTTTAAAATCCAATAAAACCAATGAAGAAAGCCCGAGATCATGCGATCGTTTGGGCCTCTTGTATTAGGAATTTTTAACACTTTTTTTTGTCTTTTTTTGCCCCTTTTTTTTTAATATACCCCTAGATATTATGATAAAAGGGTTTATATTGCTTTCATACACGTAAATGAAAAATTTTCCGGGGCTAGAGTATTGAATTTATTTAGTTAAATAATCTCTGAGGTTATCATTATTGATCATTGAGTTCACCTGTGTAGGATCAAAGTGAGTTTTTTAGCTGTAAAAGCTCTGAAATTTAAGTCTAATATTTTTATTTTTTGGTTTTAAAACAAATGAAACTCAGCAAATAAAAAATTAGATAATCATTTCAAAGTGTACAGAGGATTTTCCTCCAATTTTCAATCCAAAAAAACCGAGTGGATTTCAGTCAATTTTCAAAACCTGCTTCTGTTTACACCCCTTGGACTCGGATAAATATCTTTTGATATTATTCGATTAAATACAGTAAAAAATGAAATCATATTTATCTTTTAAAGACCCGAGAAATCAACGCCATTTTTTGAAATTTGTATTATAGCCTTCCTAAAATATTGGGAGTATCTTTCGTATTTATCACTTAATTACAGAGATACCTCCCTTTTTTTATTCTATTTATAACAATATCAGAAAGTGTAAATGGTAGGCTAAATTTTAAAGCGATAATTTAACGATTTAAGAATGTTTTTTAAACGCAGACTTATACTTTTTAAAACAAACGCAAACTATTTTTGCTGAATGGAAGTAATTTTTTTTTGATAATTAAGTTCTTATAATACAAAATAAATTGCATTAAAAATATATCAGTAATTAAAAATATATTTCGATAAAACTGAAAATATTAAACACTGAAAAAAGGAAATAATACTCGCTGTTAATCGAAAAATTATCGATAAAAAAATTCATTGTAAAAAAACTGTTTCAATAAGTGAAATTGCAACTTGATTTTTTTCTTTTTGCAAATAATTTATATATTTAGCATTTGATATATGGGTTAATATTATGAATGAAAGACACTTTTTCTCACAAAGTCCTATAGGTTAATTTTGCTTAATAATTGTTTATAGTCTCAAATTGAGATACATTTGCCTAATTTGGATTATTAACAATTTTAATTTGCTAACTATAGTGTTTTAACAAATAAAAACGTATTTATTACAAATCTAAATTTTTTCTAAAATGAAATAATAAAATTTTATAAGTAAAGTGTCTTTTTAACTAAATAATAACCCAGATAAGTATATTATAAGACAATTATATTTTAGTATTAATAGTTCACAAAAGTTATTACTGGATAAAAAAAGCTCGGATTTATTAATTGCTTTCCCAAACCAGTTTTACTTTTTTTAGAAATAAAATTTTCTTTTTTTTACTTTTATCCGATACGTTTTTAGTTTATTTCAAACTGATTGAAATTATTTCAATTAAATTTTACCTTTCCCTGGATAGGTTTCATTTTTTTCCAATTTGATTTGGAAAAAATGTAATATGTAAAAAAAATTAGACATAAAAAAAATATATAGAAAAATCAGTTTTAATTGGATATCACCATTTCTATTTTATCATTATAAAATCCATCTTTGACTTCAGATTGACAGATTTTTTTTAGCCAATGGGATAATTTGACATATTTTGAGATAATTTGACTACAATAAAGTATTGATAAACTAATTCATATACAACTTGACCAGTTTTGATACAATTTGACTGGGAAATATAATTTTAATTTTTATATGTATATAGGAGTAATCTCAAGTAAAAGAGTTATTTCAAAAAAATTTGGGTGATATTGGTTCATAATGTGGATTTTAATTAAACAAAAATGCAGGGACTGTGTAATTGAATCAATTAATGGATAATGTTTAATTCTTCATAGTTTTTGATAATTTATTGTTTATTGGTTCATTTTTTATTTTCTCAGCAAACATTAAAAATATTTTATTATTTTAGCTTTACTACACCCAATGGGTTTATGGGAAATAAAAGTACTACTTTATTAAATCAGAAAGTCAGAAAGCCAGAAAGATCTTAATGGATAAGCTCTTTTTGTGCTGATGGCTCAAATCGCCTTCATTTTCTGTGCAAACTTATCGCTTGTTGAATAATATTACTATATTCTAGGTAAATCGAGAAATAGGTTTATTGAAACAGGGTATATCCACAATTAGGAATGAGACTCACATTTGAGTCCGGGAATGGATAGAGGAAAATAATTGGTTTTTTATTTTTATTTTTAGCCCTTTCAAGGCTGATAGTCCCCTAAGAGTGAAATACCTTGCCGTGGTTTAGGGGCTTAATAGTGTGATTTTCCAAGTCACTAAACTAAAATTTCACACAGCGTTGTAATGTTCTTGGTTGAGAGTAGTGGGGACAGCACGCAGCGATTCGGAGGACAGTGATTCCAGAGGAGGACCATCTAGAAACAGGAGGAACCGATCGTTTAGCACAGCTGAGACATAGTCTAGTGCACAAGTCCAACGTTCGACAGTCAGAAGGATCTCAGCGTCTAAAAGCTATTTGTAGGAAAGCCATGTCGATCAATCCCAGGTTTGGGCAGGAGCCTAATTTTATTAATCCTGTTAGAGGTATGCTCTGACTAGGAGCTCAGTAGATTCAATGAAATATTTTTCGTTGACAAAGAGCTTAATTCTTGGCTGCACATAACCTCAGTCATCCAGCCTACTTGAAGCAATGCCAGGGGGGGTCTTTCGGTTGGTAGATTGAACCCTTTTCCCGTAGGTATGCAGCCAGTAGCCCGGCAGAGATGCTCATTATAGTTAGGATAATAGTCTTTTATATACGCCTTTTTCATTTTTTTATTTTTTTTTAGTATAGTTTTTAATGCCGTTATCTTACAATAAAATTCTGTGATACAAAAAATAAATAATAAGGCTGATAATTCAAAGAGTGGCATTCACTTTTTACTCAATGTTTTAGTTATACATATATTATTTGTATACCATTGGATAAATCAAGAAGTTGGGCCAACTATGTAGTCAATTTGAGCAAATAGGAGCGAGGCTTTGGTTTGGGCCCGGAAGGGGTATCAGGTTATTTCATCCAATTTTTACATCCAATGGCTTTTCACCCAATTTACATTTCATTCAGGTTCCATTTTGCCCAATTCCATTTGCTCCAGAATAGATAATTGTAAAGTGTTAAGCTTTTTGGTTTTAAAATTTTTAGTATTATTTTTCAAAACCTATACTTTATCGAAATTCTAGTATAATAAATTCAAAGGATATTTTTGTTTTTCTCCAATAGGAAGTTATAGAATTGGGCAAAAAATTTGTAAAATGGAATGTAAATTGGGTGAAATAGAATTGGGTTAAATGTCGCATAACCAGGGAAAGGGTTAATCATGAAGGTTTATTAGCAGGTAGCATTGGTAGAAACTGTGCGAAAAAGTTTGTTCATTCAAACATACAAAGTGTAGAGATAATTGTTATCTAAAGTGCTATTAGATGCCGCAGCTGATCTATTGGGTAATTGATTAAAGGAAATTGGAGTAATATCTACCATGCGATATAAACAATCCGAAATTGATTCAAGTAGACTGGACGGCCTAATATAAATAGAGTTATGAGCCAAACTCTGCATCAGTGAGCGGGAATTCAAAGAGATGGTTGAACATCCCGTTAAAGTTTACTTCTTTGTAATTAATAGAAATGGATTGGTGTTATAAAGGGTCTATATTTCTGTCACGGATTTCCTAAAACAAGTTACTAAATTCCGGAGCCTTGTTTGTCTGACAGAGCATGAACTGTTTGTGCAGGAAGTGTGCCAGACTGCACCGATTCTGATCCGGCATCACATGTTGCAGATTCACTTTGTTGAGATTCCTTTACCATCAAATCGTTGAGAAAATGTCACTGCTTCTTACTTTTACTCAAAGTAGGTAATAATCGATTGGATTTAGTATGATTATATCTTTTAGTTGCATCGCCTAAGCCCCTAAACCACTACAAGGTATTCCATAATTTGAGGCAAAATATAAAAAATAGTTTTTTTTTCTTTTTTGCTTCAGGTTCATAGAAATTGCGAGCAAATTAACTTTAAATTGAGAAATATTATTTGGACAATAATAAAATGGGACGTTTTGGAGATTAACCAATAATAGAATATAAGTGTATATGGGTACACTTAACCAATAAAAAAAAGAAAATAGTGAGGGGACGGAATGCACTAAATGAAATATAAAGCACTATTTACACAAGTGTACTATTAAGGTATATTTTTTTAAACTAGGTTTGTGTAATGTCGATGATAATACCGTACCTGAAAAGCCTTACAAATCTGCCATTTTATTAATATACATTTATAAAGGTTTAGAAGAAGAAATTAGCTAAACCGAATACTCGGTTCTTAGTGCATCGAATTGCAAATATAAATCTTTTTGGGATAGGCAAAATAAGATCTCATACAGATCTTGCAAAGTTACACAAAATCTATTTTACACTGAATCAAGTTTCAGCCTTAATTCATAGTGCAGGCAAAGATATATTAAAGATAGGGAATATAAATTATATACGAAATCAATTCGCCCATTTTTTTTGTAAAAGTAAGCATATCACCGCCTAAAAGTCAATTTTCACTGATAAACACTGTCAAATCTTTACGTCAGTTTATTCGCTTTATTTATCAATGATTTTAAAGTTGCCAATGCTAACCAATGAAAAATATTAAGATCATTTTCTCAGAAATTCACCAATTTTGAAAGTAAATATATCAAGAGAATCTAAAGGTTATCGTTGGTAAAAATGTTATTTTACTGTTTCTTTAAATCCGTAGGAATCCTATTAAATTTATTGATAAAAAAACCTCCCAACTGAAAGCTATTACCAAGTGTTTGTTTCTCAAAAAGAGTTTCCCATATTCATAAGCACATTTATCTTACTTTTTGTCAGTTTGAAGATGCACCAAGGGTTATTCAGTCTGTATGCCGATAATTAACCTTTCTCTTGCACATAAAACTTGTATAACAATCCCGAATAATGTATATCACTATGTTGGCTCTTTTTTTTTTGAACTGGTTAAAACAAAAATCTTTTTATAAATAAATATATAAATAAAAGCTTTTAGCTACTAAATCCTCAAAAAACGATTTTCGATTTTCGATTTTCACTAAATAAGGATCAGTAAACGGTGTTTAGCCATTCAAACTATCAGGGCTTAGATATAAGCTTAACCCTCACTCGTTTCACTTTCGTTGTACAGATTATATAGTAAATAAAACAAGCAAATAAAAAATTTATATTTGTAACAGGAAGCTTCTATTGGCCCAAATTTGGATCATATCGTTTTTGGTGGTGTCGTAATAAGAAAAATAGCTATAATATTAGTAAACTGACGCAATAGGCTTTACCACATGTTTTACGCTTATATGATTATAGCCTCCCTTTTTGGTAGAGATGAACCCTTTATTATTTCCTTCCTTTTGCTTTTTGTTAACCCTTTCAGGGGCGATGGTACAAAAAATGGCTTTCACTTTCCGCTCAATGTTATTATTAGTTTAATTTTATTTGTATAACATTAACTTATCATATTTTTGAACCAATTGGAATAGTAAATATACGCAAATAGGGACAAGGCACAAATTTGGGCCCAGAAAGGGTTAAACATAATATAGATAATTAAATAGAATGAACTGTGATCAAAGCATTGGACTTAACCTGTTATTGATACTAAAACGTACTTGTGTATGTAAAAAACCACCAATAGCTGTTCATTCTTCTCAATTCCTTAATCACTAGCACAGCCAATAGATGTAAAATAAAATAAAGTATAGTAAAATGATGAGGTAATATACAACCATATAATTTTTATATGACACTGGTATCTAAAAGAGCAAACTTTTGCGGACAAGTTCTGCCTTTATTTTATGCAAAACGCCCACAGTCAGATCTACCAATTTAACGAGATGGGTTAATAAGCTAGGTTATCCCGGGGGGGGGGGGAGTATCTCTGTATTTTATCGACAGATAGCATCATTATATCCCAGTCAAAAATTATTATTTTGAAACCATCTTAATTGGAATATCTGGGAGATTCCCTCTGAAAGCGGTCACTTCCCTATTTAGCTCTTACTGCTTTCCTAATTTAGAAATACGGAGCTATGATAAAGTGTAAATTTATTGGGTAATCTGGAGTTGGAATTAAAAAACAGATCTTCTATTGACAAAATGTGGGAAATTTGTTAGGTTTAGTATGTTTTTCCATTTTTATTGGCTTAGTACTTGAATAATTTTATTGTGGTCAATGGTTTACATAGCGGAAAAAAGTCACCCTGAAAGGAATCTCCGGTATGTTGTTTTATTGAACGAAAAACTAAGGCAACTTTTTTACTGTAGGCACCAAAATGGTTAAGAGATAATAAAAAAAAAGTAAGAAACCAAATACGTACGAGGTTTTGAGTATTCAAGAACCTGAATTCGCAAACAAAATTATCAACTAATCAAAATCTTCGAAGCAATAAATACAATGCATAGTACGCATAGATACTTAGAGTTATATATTAAGTTTTGATTTATATTCGGCAACAAATTGCCTATTTTTTCACCTTCATTTCGAAACGAAATTATCAGGTTTTACCACACCTTGACATAACGATCTTGTGTTTGAGTTTTTTGTAAACTATCAACTGCATGTTTAGTCAATAGTTCGTCGTGCTTATTGGCCACTTTTCAGACATCCAAAAAGTATAAGCTTATTTTTACCAATGGGATAATTAATCTGGTTTCGGGTTTGAAAAATTAATAAAAGGAGGCGTAAATAATTAGGCTTTACTAAATAAAGGCAATTTTTTAGCTAAAAATATTTCCATACCATTTCTACCAATAATATATTCCGTGTTATCAATTGAAACAAATTTATTTTCCGATTTGTTGGCATCTATTAAAATTTATATAAAATCAAACATTTTCCATTAGCTGAAAAGAAGCATTGTTTCATATAATGCTTGATCAATGAAATTAAACCTGATTATTTGACAGAGTACACATGCTATTATGCAATGGTCGATGAAAATTGGTCAAATACATATCAATTGGCCTTGCAACATTTATCCTGCTATTGGAGAATGAGAATATTTATTAAAAGTTATCTTGCCTTATCGCTTAATAATAATAATAATCCAATAATATAAAAATGATATATAATATATATGCATTGATTTGGGCAACATAATATGATATGTTGAAAAAGTACTATGTTTGTATTTGTATTTGTTGAGCTCAGGAATTACATTGAGATTAATCCAATGGTATATATTGTTTACAAATCAAAACAACCTAAACTTGACGAAATGGTATTAACCAAATGAAATTGTGGCAAACCATTTGATTTTGATTCGATCTGCTGTAAATAGCTCATAGGTCAGATTTAGAAGGGGATGGGATATATTCATATGCTCAAATGGGACGATCAAAATTACGAAGAGAGAGGGGGCGAAGAAAAAGTGTATACAAAAGTGCGAGATATCAGGTATTTTTTTTTAAAAAGTATATAAAATCAAAGACAGTCTCAAATAAACATTCTGTATATCAGTTTTTTGTTCAAATTCCTACAAAACATCTCAAACTTTATTTAGTTCCCTATAAGTCAAGGGAACCACTGAAAAAACGTTTTCAAATCAGCTCGCCTCTCTTCATAACCCACATAGAGGAGTAAAAAGAACATCCCCCAAACCTAAGACCAGTCGATAAACTTTTTGTTCCATAACCTTTTGTGGTGTTTATAAACTAAAATTTCTATTCAAAACATGTCTCCTGCTCAAAGTTCAAGTGTTGGAAATGCAGTTCCATCTGTATCCATCAAGGTCAACTCACCAAATGTGAGATACTCAGATTCTGCCATTGAGTCTGATTACTACTACGATAAGACCATCGTTTCTCTTGATAGAGATGGTTCTTATACCGCTAAGCCTACCAAGGTCCATTACCAGTTCCGCACTAAAACTAACATCGGCAAGGTCGGTCTTATGCTTGTAGGTTGGGGTGGTAACAACGGTACTACCATTACTGCATCCGTCTTGGCTAACAAGCACCATATCACTTGGAATACTCGCAAGGGCGTGCAAGAACCTAACTACTATGGTTCTGTTATGCTCTCATCAACTGTCAAACTTGGTGTTGACGAGAACGGTGATGGTGTCTTCATTCCTTTCAAGGATCTTGTCCCCATTGCTAACCCCAACGATGTTGTCTTCGGAGGATGGGATATCAGTGGAATGAAGCTCGGTGATGCTATGAACAGAGCTCAGGTCTTCCCATATGATTTCCAACGCCAGGTCTACGATCAAATGCAAGAATATCAACCACTTCCATCAATCTACTACCCTGACTTCATCGCTGCTAACCAAGGTGAACGTGCTGATAACGTCTTGTCTGGAACCAAACAAGAACACTTGGAAAAGATCAGAAAGGACATTCGTGATTTCAAATCTTCAAATGGTTTGGATAAGGTTATCGTCTTGTGGACTGCTAACACCGAGAGATTCTCAAGCATTATTGAGGGCGTCAATGACACCGCTGATAATCTTTTGAAGTCCATCAGTGAGTCTCACGATGAAGTTTCTCCTTCAACCATTTTCGCTGTTGCCTCTATTTTGGAAGGATCTCCTTTCATTAACGGATCTCCACAGAACACTTTGGTTCCCGGAGTTATTGAATTGGCTGAGTCCAAGCGTTGCTTTATCGGAGGTGATGATTTCAAGACTGGTCAGACCAAAATCAAGTCCGTCCTTACTGAATTCTTGGTTAACGCTGGTATCAAGCCTGTTGCTATCACCAGTTACAACCACTTGGGAAATAACGATGGATACAATTTGTCTGCTCCTGCTCAATTCAGATCCAAGGAAATTAGTAAGAGTAGCGTAGTCGATGATATGGTTGATGCTAATCATATCCTCTATAAGAAGGGTGAACATCCTGATCATACCATTGTCATCAAATACGTACCATCTGTCGGTGACTCCAAGCGTGCTCTTGATGAATACGTCAGTGAGATTTTCATGGGTGGTCTTAACACAATTTCAATCTACAACACTTGCGAAGATTCACTCTTGGCTTCTCCACTCATCCTTGATTTGTTCATGGTTGCTGATCTTATGACTCGTGTTGAATTCAGAACTGTTTCAAATGAATCTTCTGATATCAATAACGAGAAATGGGAACCTTTCCACTCAGTTCTTTCTATCCTCTCTTACATGCTTAAGGCCCCTGTTGTGCCACCAAATGCCCCCGTTGTTAACGCTTTGGCCAAACAGCGTGCCGCCATGGAAAACATCATGCGTGCTTTCATTGGTCTTCCTCCCAGCAATGATATGATGCTTGAACACTCTGCTTATCATTAGTGCGAGAATTCTGTTTAGTTTTTACTAATATTTGTATTTAATTATTTAATAAAATTTTTTTTATAATTTTTGTGTTTTATGATTCTATAAGTATGCTTTATGGATTAGAGTCGCGAGATGATCATTTGTGAATTCTATCCTTTAGATTTTTTTTAATGAATCAGTCAGAGATTTTGTAAAATTCCTTTATCAAAAGCCTGGGTGACCGGCGGTGCAAGATGGATAAAAAAATTTTGTGTTCAAAATTCAAAAGGTGAAACCACCATCACCTCTCTCTCTCCTTTAGATTTTTTTATTTGAATTAGCCAATAAAATTTCTGAATTCCATTACCAAAAAAAAAGTTTATTTCTATTTCCATTTTTTATATTATCGACACTAAGCCAGCTGCTTAAAGCTGACCAGATAGTACCAGAGAGCTGTATATTGCATACAGGCTATCTGTACTTAGTGTTTACCGATAACTAAACGCTCTAATAAGAAAAAAGAG
>LSSL01007422.1:0-19930 GCA_001953115.1 Smittium mucronatum | reverse complement strand
CTTTTTGGGGGTTTACTGCAGTCTTGAAGTGTATATTTTAGGTATAATCCTATTATAAATGTGGTAATATCATATAAATATTACAAAACAATTCAAATAATGACACATAAATCATATTTTTGACAAATAAAAAGAATTTATGAAATTTTATTTACGTAATAGATATTTTCGGCACCTTAAGCTTATAAATCTGACAATTTAAGCAATGTGCTGACAATAAAAAATATTAAACATACCAATGGAACTTCGCGTATTTGTTTATTTGTTTATTAAACAAAAAATATAATTTATGCTAACATTAAAAACATTGTTGCCGTATAATATTATTTAAAATAAAGTAGGTATTTTCTATATGCGAATTCTCAATAAGATACAAAATAATAGTATATTTATAATTCAAATTTTTAAATGGGTATTATATAATCAATAGCACTGTCAAAAAATATATATAATACCTAAAAAATCCAAAAATAATTCAAATTCCTTCCATTAAAATTTAAAAAATGAACAAGCCAAAGAAAAACTGGATCTTTTTTGAACATTCCGAGATTGAAATCAAAATGAGAAACATGAGATTATGTTACTCAAAATTATTCAAGAAGTATAAATCCGCAGTTTATTTTTGCGTTAATAAAAATATCTGCTAATGCCAATGTGATCTGAGAATTGACGAGTATTATAACCCTATTTCTAGACAATATTATAAAACTCAACACGCAAATAATTGCTTTTAATTTAAGGAAAAAGAAAGTGGAAGCAAGATAATCTCCCAAACTAAAGATTGATTTAGCCCTTACCAAATAAAATAGAAGCTGGAATCTGAAATTATAATAGTAGATTTGTATTTTATTTATTCTACACGAAACAATTGCAATAGGAAAATTGAAAAAAACAATTTGATAACGACAAAGATGTTGGAAAATGAGTGTGGAAATGTGGGAAATTTATTTAGAGCTTCACAAAAATATGTCGCAGGATATTCTTTAGAACCTGGGGACATAAAATTCTTGATAAATTCAAAAAAAAGATCAAAATTCCTTCAATGGATTCAAATATTCATATTGACTCCACATTTAAATTGATTAAATGTGGTTTCGCTGCTATGATCTTTGGAATAGCTGACAACAACCAGTCTTTTTTCCCGATTGAAATTTCTGCGGTGATTAGGGATGATATCAAAAATTATCTTTGGGTGTTTAATTTAATTTTTGAGGAAGCTATGAAATTTGGATTTGTTTTGAAATTAGATGGCTTAGTAGCGGATTTGACCTATCAAATAACAAAAGAGATGGAAGAGCCCCAAATTAAATTAAAAAGGATAAATTTTTGGTTCCATTTCAGCAAAAACATAAATTATTTAATAGGAAAAGAACAATAGTCGATTATTGTATTAATTTACAAGGATATATGTAATGTGCAGTTATTGGTATATGACGATTAATTTGAAAAGTCCAAATTTTTATTCAAAATAAAGTGGGGTAATTTCAACTTCATGAATAGCTTAATAGAAAAAATATCGAAAAAATGCTTCGAAAAAAACAATAATCGGTAAGAGCGTCATCAGTCTTCGGGCCCTCGACAAAAAATGAACTAGAAAGATTTAACAGAACTATAAAGCAGAAATTATTAAGATATAGTGCCTCAAATATAATTTAATTTATAGGTTTATCGAAAAAAATATTAAAGGGATATTAAAATCCATACACTCCGAAATTCGATGAAATAAATTACAATAAGCTCTTGAGGAGAGAACACAGAGCTTTTTTTAAAGCGAAATAGGCATAAAATATGAATTTTATGTATATTGTGCTTCACAATCTATGATTGGAAAAGAACAATTGAAATGATATCTAAAAAGCTCAATATTCTTGATTTTGATAATTTCTATTCGTTTATACAATTTTTTGGTGACTTTGTTCTCGTATTAAAAAAAAACAGCGTTTCATAGAAGGGCATTTATTGCTCTTGCAAAGAGTTTTTAAAATCCAGAAATTTCAGTCATGTATACTATTTTTTAGTGGATATAAAAATAATATATGTTTTGAGCATAACGTTAATTTCAAAAATGAAGAAAGCAGTAAGACCGAGATTTTTCAAGAAAATTTCTTCTTTGAGTATATACTCTTTTTAGACATTCTAAAGCATTGTTAATTTAAACTTTTAAATAAATTTGTTTCATTCAAATAAATAAAAATTCCTTTGACCACCTTTGTGATAATTAATAATCCGTGTAACCTTGAAAATTTCAATCGTGAGCCAAATTTTATTTTTTTATTTTTTTAAAAAAGTTGTAGAATATTTATTAAATAAAATCAAAAAATTAAAAATTAACTTATGCAGAAGAGGAAAAAATAATTTGAAATTTAAATTATATTTAATAAATTAATTTTGCTAATTAACTTCATCTTTTAAACATAAGATTATAAAAAACATGGAGTATTATTTCTTATAATCTTGAAATTGGTTATAATTTATCGATTTTGATGATATAACCATTAAGATTTGAAAAATTGAGTAATTGGGCTTAATTTTAACTTTTTTTATTATTTATTTTATCGTATGAAAGTTTCGAGCCTCGATTTCAACATTACCCTAAATTATTTTTGTGTATATATACAAGTTATGAATCATAATTTAAGAACAATTAAGGTTTAAATTGTATTAATCTATAAGTTATTACCTTATGCCACTTGGAAAAAAAATTGATATAAAAAATGAAGAATTGTTATTCTGGTTTTAAGCTATTTTAAAAGTTTGAGATTAGAATTTTTATAAATACTTCCATTTTCAACCCCATATCAACGGCATTTTTTCTATCATTTAAATTGGTTTATTTACACAGCAATCTTTTTATTTTTACAATTCAATACTAAATCAGGTTCTTAAAATATGTCAGATTTCTTTTTAAAATTCCAAATTATTGGACGGTAGCAATTCCAAATTGGCCAGATATGAATTAAAATGTCAGAAAATGATTTATTCAATCGGGGTTTTAACGATTTAATCAGGTATTCAATATAATTATCAGATTTTTAACACCCAATCTATTGCTTGTAATAATCCAGGCATGTTTAAAATATCTTTTATTATATAAATTGATTTGGGTATATGGTAATCTTTCGTAAATTTTATGCAAGTCTTGTCATCATTTTGACGCTTTCTATTATGTATATTCTGAACTCCATCCCTAACCCGTGATGTGGGGGAAAATTTTCTCATTCCTTTCCCGTTTTATAATACGAAATTGCTCCTTCACACCTGATCTGTTAGGCTAAATCTGTTTGCTCTTCAGTTTGCAACGCGTTTTTCGCACCAAATGTCTTATTTTTTAGAACCAATTATTCCCTTTTGCTAATGTGAAGTACGTTTTCTATCTCTTGATGTATCTAGTAACAATTAAAACGGTTAAAAAGGTCATAATTGTTTTTATTCCTATATTTGAATCTAATTTTGAATCCATAGTTGCTGAGCTTCGCCATACAGCGCTCCAAATTTTGACAAATCAGACAGTTTGAAAAAAAAAATTACTTAGTTTTCGACATTCATTATTATCTTATTTTTTCTCATATAAATAATATTGGTAGAACTCTATCGCACATAAAACCGCAAGACCCTTTAAATGACTAATTGCGAAAATTTTCTCCGCAAATAACAAATTTATTCTTGAAATACCTATTATACAGTCTCAGATCTCTGTTCCTTTTGTTAATATTTCACCCAGCTAGTTTTTGGATGAGTGATTTATTAAAATGAAATCATTATCTCGGTCTGGATATCCTAAGGGCGGTGAATTATTGGTATTTCTTTTGAATAATTAGGCGAAGTTATTTATCAGGAAAAAAAACGAATGTTTCATCCTTATTCAGAAATCAATTCAGTGTATTTGCGATTATAAAGGACTATTATTGGATTTAGGTAATATAGTACTAAAACAAGTATAATTATCAATTCTAATTTGTATTTTGGCTCTTTTATCTTTTATATTATAGATATTTTTAAAGAATCTAGTGATACAATATTATCTTTGAATATTTATCCCAGATAACATAGTTTAATATTTCAGAATATGATTTTTTTTTTCAATATTTAGCTTAATTATCGCTTCTAATAATTCCTGAAGTATTTATTTGATGTGATAATTACATGCATCTCTGAATATTATAATTTCACCAATAAATGTAAGCAAGCTATTACATAAAAATAGTTAATTATACCCTAAATTATTATTATATATTGGAAGAGACATTTTTTAAGCAAAATGACATGATTTTATAACAGGAAAAGCTCTAACTCTGATCAAGTGGAGATGCTATGAGTTCTTAAGTTTCCCTTTCCAGAGTCATTTTTCTGTAACTGGGTAGAGCTTCGAGAGTGAAAAAATAAAATAACCTTTATTCCACTAAAAATCTCAACCATGTTTGAGAGTAGTTATGAATTCTTCTTTGAAAAGGAATTCGATTTTCTATAACACAAAAAAAAAATTCCTTTTTTTCCCCCTTCAGATTACGAATAAAGGGGAGTCATATGAATTCTTTGAAGGTAAAAAAAAAAATCATGTTTTTCGATTGTAATTTTCTTATTGAAGATTATTTGCAATTTTCTAAGATTTAATTCTCACTACCGTCTTTCCTAGTATTTTTACTATACACGTTCCTATTGTTTCTCCATGAAATTTTTTTAACTCCTTCGAAAAACATCCATGAAAATAATGTAATATTTCTACCATTTCGGTCTTTTGTTTAGTGTTTAGATCGCTATTTACTGTAACAACTAAATCACATGTATACATTCTAACTTCATATTTTCCACAGGATTTTATTTTATTAATGGTTGGCGTGGGCTTCCTCTCTATTATTAAAGGTATTTTATGAGTTTTAACACATTGTTAGGAAGCCATTAATCAGTTTAAAATGGTATTTCTGCTCACATTGCTGTGATAATACCGAGTTATATTTAAAAAAAACTCCCCATTGTATTCTATATAAAACTTATAAACAAAAAAAAAATTAACCCTAAAATTTAAACAAAACGATTTATATTAGCTCAGTAGCCTGTCCGATCCAATTCCCTTGAAACTTGCGAGTTTGAGATTCCTTTATTGGGCCTATATTTATCTTCTGAACCGAATATTTAGATATAATTTTTATTTTTGCACTACTGCGGTATTATTACTGTGAAAAGTTTCTTTCAATTTCTGGTTTACTCTTTATCACAGTGACCATTAGGATATTTTATTATTTTATTCCGACGTCTGCCAGATATAAACTAGGACATTTTCCACTTATTTTCCTTATTGGGACCGGTGTATAGTTTATATTATACACTTTAAATTATTTCCTGTAATTTTTTTTACCAAAAGATGTTCTACTCTCTATGCTACTTCTTATTTCTGTATTTTGGTTTCTTGGAGCCTGGGATTTTTCGGAGGACCATTACGGATTACAATTTATATTTTACTACACTAATCTAGAGAACTTGAAACAGATAATCTTAGATTTAAATTTTCTATTGTTAGAAACATAATATTTTTTAGTAAGAAAGAAAGATGATTTTTGTGTTTCTTTGGATATTACCTTGTTTTCCGGAGATCCCTGGATACGATTCTCCGATTTTTTTCCCCGTAGTTTCTTTATAATAAATAAATTTATAATTTTGTCGAAATTTTACTTGTATTTATTTATGAATATGTTACTATCGACTTTTTAACAGTTTTTAATGCCTCGGTTACATTCTCTGAGACTAATTTTATTTTCGCAGCTTTGAAGATATGGATATTTTGGAAAAGACGATTAAAAATTCATCTTAGTATATTTTAATTGTATTCTGTTCTCTTTAGTCATTTTTTAGCTTCTCCTATTCGCCGAAAATTCATCCAATTCTATGAATAATATTTCACAAACCTAGATATAGCGCTAAAAATTGGTTTAGAAATATAAAGTTATTCTCCTCCAAGATATTCTCTGAATATACTTTGAGTCACATCGTCCCCAATTTCAGCAGTATATAACTAAATTAAGCATCGAGCATATTTAGGTAATTATCTAAACACTCTTATAATTTAAAATAGAATTTTTTAGGTGGAAACCTAACGCAAATATCAGCTGTATCCACTTTATGTTTGTAACCTAGTGAGAGGGATTTCATATTTATTATCATCTTAACTATCCCTGTATGATTCTGCAGAACTCTGTTTTGGGCTTGGGCAATCTTAATAGGTATATCAGAGATGTTTAGCTTCGCTTATATGATATTTTCTTATAGGATAAAAACTTATGTGCTGCCAAAACCTAATTTCAAATTTTTAAGAAGCGAACTTATATAGAACTGTTAAAAATTATAATATCTCTTCTTATAAAGATATTATTGATTTTATTATCTGATTTTACTGAAAATTAAATCGTTTCCTGAACCACTTGGGTCTGTCAAGTTATCTTTTGTTCAGCAGAACATGTAAAAAACATTATAAAATGACTTACAAGCCTTTTTGGCTTCATTTTTACGAACTGTGTGCAAGATTAAGATAATTGTGCGATCATTTGACTAATGGGCGGCATTTGTCCCATGTTATCTGATTACTGCTACCTCTATTACTATATTCACATTATTTTCAATTGGCTTATAAAATATTTGATCGCGAAAATTCATATAATGTATAAAACTTTGTAAAATTACACCTTTGATATTTTCAAATAACAGGTGTTATTAATTATTTTTGGGCCCTAGACTTTCTCAAAAATTTCTTTAAAGAGTCTTATCTTCTAATTAAACATTTATCTTCCTTCATTTGGGTTTTAATTTATAATTTAACACCTTCGGCTTTCTTTTATAAGAAATGGAGCTTCAAAAGCATCGCGAATTTAAGTAAACTTTTGGAAATTCCATGACCCATGACTACCGAAGCATTTTAATATAACTCAATACAAAATTTTGATATTTATTGGTTAGAAAGTGGGGTGGGATTTTTTGATTGGTTGATTTTGCATATTTTATACAGCTTTTTAGATCACACTCAAATTTTTGTGATATTAAAATTATTCAATTTCTATGACTCATATCCATAGCTTAATATGATAAAAAACTATTCGATATTTAATCTTGTAATAGCTTATTGTTTTTAGTTTAATTTGGTTTAGAAACACACGAGCATTATGAAGAAAGATAAAAATGGCTTTTTATTTTATTTTATGTAAAATTTTAACAATTAAAGAGGTCCCACACTGGTAAACTATAGATACAATTTAATTCTACTTTTTTCGTCAGAGAATAGTTATGATACCTTTTTCAGATATCTCTGGCATCTGAATTGTTATTAAATAGATAATTGGGCTTAAAATTTCCTCTAGAATCTGTTTATATAACCGTGATTAGGTAGGAGCTCCATGCCTCAGTACCAATAATATTTCTCCCTTTTTTTTCACTTTTAAACCTGCTTTTTGCTACTAATCCCAAAGTAATTATAACTATTTTTATCATAATTTGTTCCTAGTGCTATATTATCTTTATATTGATTTATTCTTCCTCTTATTAGTTGGAATTAAATTTACTTGCTACCTTAAAAAAACGAAACTGCGGAGTAAAGATATTCCCAGGACTGAGGAAAAATCTAGTATCCAACTAATCTATTTTTGAAAAGGTATTTTTTTAACACGCTCTTTTTTTATTTTTAGCTTAAATATAAAATTTTAATTCTTTAATCACCTCCTCTAATAATTGATAAAAATATTTTAACCGAGCTTATAAAGTTTTTTTCTCAATTGATAGCTAGGTTTTATGGCAATATTGACCAATTTTTGGACTTGCTTTCCTCTTAAAAGGATTTAAATCCCAACAAAGCCCGCCTTTGTCGAATAAAGAGTGGCTTTTTATAGGCTTTTTTATTCGTTTCGCTTAATTAATGAAACTAAATCATTTTAATTCGATTAATTCTAGATTTATTGCAAGTTATTTTTAAAAAAAGATACATTTTTTTCACATTAAAATACTTTTTTTTTCTGGAAAATTAAACTACAATTTATCAATTTTTAGATAGAGTTACAATTAGCCTTGACCAAAAATTGATTTTAAGATAACTAGATACCTTTTCTTATAGGATAAAATATAATTTTACTGAATGGAACGTTAGAGATATAATATTAAAAAATAATATTAAACTAAAAGTCTAATTTTAGATTTATTTTTTTAATAGATTGACGTTATATCATATTCTCTTTTTTAAAGAAGGACCATTATTAAATTAAATATTAATTTTATTTCGGTTTATTTCATCCTGTAAATAGATATAGGATAGATAATATTGACTATATTGAATTACATTTCCAATTTTGCTCATGCATCATATCAGCTTTTCTGCTAGCAATAAAATATCTCAAAGATTTTTTTCTACTTCGTATAAAATTATATAATTGAGTTATATTGACTCTGCTTCGGTGTATCCTTTGAAAAACTAATTTAATTGTTATTATATTATATTTTATATATTTTTATTTTATTTTATTTTATATTTTATTATTTTATTTTATTTATTTCATAATATTCTTTTTCATTTTTAGTTGCTTATAATTGATTATATATTTGCGCTTAATCTATATTAAATTTTTGAAATTTATGGTTTCTATGTAATAGACTTTTTTTGGATGTATCAAGATAAATTTTGAGTATTTTTTCCATTTAAAACAGCAAATTACAATAACCCAATTATTTCTAAACCATGAGCTCAAAAATGCTTTTTTTATACATTCTTTCTTTACAAAAAATAAAAATATTCAATTTTAAATATTAAAAAGTGCTTTTAATCTTATATAGAAGTGGTTTATACATACCCAAAGTTGATAGGTCATTTTTCTAATTTTCCAGAATTAGATTTTTCTCCTCAGGGTCTCGTTGATCTATAATAATAAATTAAAAGTATTAAAAATATACCATATTTTTGTTGCAATATTCAAAAATTATAACTTTCATTTATTTTAAAAAAGGATTTATTAAATAATCATAATCTTGCAATATGAAATATATCCTTTTATCTGAAAAAAATTCATCAAAATTAGACATTTGAATACATAATCACTCTTTACAAATTTTAAATCCTGTATAAATTAGGGAATTATTTTTAAAAATAATAACTTTTGTGTAAAATGATTATTCTCACTATATAATTTTTTTACTTAATTAATGTCCAATTTTGAATGTGAAAAAAAAAATTATATAATTTTATTTTTGACTTTTTTTAACGGAAATTTATTTTAAAGGTAATAAAAAACTATATTTATTAATTTAAAAATGTTTTTATATCCCTCTATATTTTTTTAAAATCTCTAATATTTAAGAATTATACGAAATGTTTTTTTCTATAATAGGTTTCGAGTTAAATATCTGGAGTTATTTAAATCTTGGATTTTTTTATCAAATAAAATCCAGATAACGAAATTAAGACATCAATCTTCAATAAATACATGAAGCCCAATAGAAATTGGGTAAAATTATGAAATGAAGTGTACTTAAACGTCAATTTTTTTAAAAATAAAATAGCTTTTCTGCTAAAAAAAATCGTTTTTATAGTTAAAAAATACATATAGGACGGCAAAAATTAAGGGCTGATATCAGTTTGATATTATATAAATATTCATTTATCCCAAAATAAAATACTTATACCAAATATATAAAAAAGGAATTATGAAGTAAAAAAAGAAGAAAAAAAAATATGTTTCATTATTTAGAATAATGGATTTATTTTTCTAGTTTTATTTTCTAAAATACCAGATACCTAAAATATTTCCCATTTAATCCCATCGATTTTTTTGCCTCCCTTCCTTCCACTTCTGCCTTGATTTTTCAATCCACCTAAGTACTTATAAACATCGAGATAAAATAAATTTATCCAAATATCTATGCAATGGCATATTTACTACACATATATAAACATAAACCAGATATACGCAATATTTTTTTCGACATACAATTTTTTTAATATTAAACTTCTTTTAATTGGAATTTTGCATGTATATACAGCAGTTCCGAAGAATTATCAACCAATATAAATAATTTTTTCTATAATTAATCTAATATGGTTTATCATATTTTTTAAACAATTAATTTTTTCTGAAATTAAGGAACAAAATTTAGATTTATATATATTAAATTTATTATATAAAACCTCAGTATTATAAAAAAAAACAATTCGGTATACCATATTTTTAAATTAAATAACAATTAAATATATAAATCGTGCACTCAGGATAATACATTTACTACATGGGAGATATACGAAAATTTGGAAAAATTAGTTCTATAAATATGACAAATTGGATGTTATATTTTTAACTTAACCACTAGAATATATTTTTATTATTATCATTAATATTTGGGACAAAAATTTACATTTTAATAGTTTTTTATATAAATATACTCTTCTTTTGTGTATTTTAAACATATTATGCTTTTTATGAAGTTCTTTTCTTATTTATCTTCTCAATCTCTTTTCACTTATAAAATATAATATAAACAGTTGCTAAATATTTCTAACACAGAATAATTGTTATTATTGAATATACAGGTCAAAAAATTAGTTAGCTTAGATTATATTAGATATTAAAACAGTTATTAGAATTAAATCAAACAATAAAATTGTATATCCATTGAAAAATTAGTTACTTAGGATAAAATATACCTACACACCTGTAAAACAAATTTTGACATATTAATTTAATAAAAAATTCAGTAAAGTCGCCCTAGTTTATTTATTCCCACTAAAAACTTTACATAAATCAATAATAAACCTTTAATTTCAATCAAATATATTTTAAATCGATTAATTGTACAATTATAAAAAAAAAATTATTAAATTTTTTTAAAAAAAAAAAGTATTTTTTATTATTAAGCCATTTTTTTGTTAAAAATTGAAGATTATTTGTGATTTTAATTATCATTTTATTGAATTTGGATGCTCTGAGCTGATATTTTTCCATTCAAAATTTCTCTCTTTGTTTGTAAATTCGGCTTTAAATTTATGAGAAAGTTGTAATATTTGTGGATATCTAGTTTTTTTCTCATTTTAAGCCTTGCCGCATCCTAGGACTTTTTTAATAAGGCGTAGTAATTTTCACAAAATATTCTTACGGATTTTTTTTTGTTTAAAATTTTAATCTGGCTAAGATTGGATCCCTAAATTGTTAAAATATAATGGATATATATATTAATCCTGTAATATCCGATTCAAATGGTTTTTAAAGTTAGTGATTATTATATGGATATTCTTAATTTGGAGCCTTTAAATGTTTTTTTTGTAGATGAACTCTGATAAAAAATATGTAAGTTCATTATAGAGTCTTATTTTATTGGTTAACCATAGTCACTCTAATATATGAAGAATGAGAATATTTTTTTACACAATATATTCGTATTTATCTGAAAATAAAGCTTCAAAATACCTAAATTCTGAAACAAATTTGGATTTTTTTTGTATATATATTTCTAAAAAATCTTCCAACTCTATATAATCTAAAATTTCCTAACCTAAATATTATTTTTGATGTTTTTTATCACAAAAAATTATATCTTTTTTCGAACTTTCTTCGATAAAAATATTATCATTTTTATTTTCCTCTGAGTTGAAAAATAATTTATATTTTATTTAAGTCGGATTTTTGAGTAATTCTGATGTACTTCCGAAAAATAGAGCTAAACTAATGGTGAATATTCTATGATATAATATACCCCCCCCCCTAATAATTCATTCCGGATATATCTTGATTTTATATTTCAAATGATATATCAAATTCATTCAAATAAAAGTTTTTTTAATTCTTTTAATAATCAATGGAAATTTAATCAAAATAAAAAAATTATAATTTTTTTCGAAAGAGGTTCTATTGAACACAGAAAGCTGTTAGGAAAAATTACTTGTAAGAAATTTATTTTAGTTATTCCTTAGTAACTGAAAAAAAATGAGAATAAGGAATTAAATAAATTTAATAATCTTCGATAATTCCTCTAAATCCAAATAATTGTGGCGTTAAAATGAAAAATAATGCATCTAATACTTCCTAATATCTTTATTTAAATAACATATGGGATTTTAAAAATAATAAAGTCAATTATTATTTTATGACGCCATTATCTCTCAATAATATTTGAATTAAATATAATACTCATTTTTTCAGCAATGTTTTATTACTTTCGCAGAATTTTTTTTTTATCTAATAGCTATCCAATTGAATTATTATGTCATAAAACAAGCCAAAAACTCGATATAAAATAATTTTGGTTGTTAAAAATGTGCAATATAGTTTTTGCTCCAAATTTGTAAATTTCGAATAAGAAGAATGTAAATTATACTATCATTGTATGAAACCTTTTCAATATCATATATTATGTTTAAAAGAATATTTAACGTCATTATTTTAAAATTTTTACATTATTGTTTTCTAAAATATAGTTTTGTTGTATAAAAAAAGTTCGAAATTTTTAAAAATATTTGAATTAGAAAATCCATTTACAGTTCTAACATTGAGCTAATTTCTGGAAAAAGATCATAGTATTTTTCGAATCAAAATCATGAATATGAAGATATATTTGACTTCTTATTTTGATATTTAAATGATATTTTTTAAATTATTCGTGATTGAATATATAATTTGAAGTAAACATTAATAGAATTTTAAAAAGTCAATAGGTAATCCATTGCAAAAAGAAACGGTTTATTTCAAAAATAATTTTTTTTACAATCCATTATATTTAGAAAATTCGCAGTTTGGAATTTTTTTATCATCAGTTATTAGAGAATAACTGCGCAAAAAGTTTTTTTTTGGATTTTAATTTTTCTTAATGCTGTTATAAACAATAAAATTAGAAATTTTATTTTCATAAGTCAAAGTTTCATATCTATACTTATCTATATTTTTAAATACAATTTATATTTCTATATAATATCCCCACTAAATTTTCAATAAATGAGGGAATAAATTGACAATCGAATTCACATTTGCGAACTAGTGATTTTTTACAAAATAATCAATATTGAGTTTAAATTAATGTTAAAAGTATTAATATATTATCATCATTTTTTCAATTTCCTACTGCTTTAAATCCCTTAAAAATCATCTACATATTAACACCAGATTTATCTTATATATATATTATTATTATTTTAGAAAATTAAAGAACGAATAAAGTTAAGATAATATATATTTGAAAAAAGTACCAATTTCATTGATTTAATCACCATTGGGGTTTTGGAATTCTATAAAAAAACTATTTTTAATTTGCCAAATAAAACTGATGGGATTTTATTTGCTAAGTGGGATGTTCTTTGATGAAGAAAGCGCTTTACTTATTCCATTTTTGTTTCCATTTTATGGTTTATTAAATTAAATAGAAAAATTTTCTGATCCGGGTAATATTAATAAAAAATAGCTTTGGTTCTAGTTTTGAGCAATTTTCTTACTTATTGGACCAATAAACTCTATTATGAAAAATTGAAAATGTAAAAAATGGAAACTAGTGTCTTATTAACAGAATAATCTCCCATATTAGGCCAAATTTTCTAATTAGCACAATTATATTAAAATACAAAATTCAATTTTGAATAAAAAAATATTATATTCCATATTTTCTCTGTCTATTCTAATATAAATTGTTTTAAAAATTAAAACCACAAAAAAAATTATACCCACTCTAAAATTAATTAAAAATCGAGTAAAAATAAAAGAAGCGAGATAATTCAATCTAAAAATAGAAATTTAAACATTATTAATAACGATAATATCTAAATTAAAAATATTTTATAAAAATATACACTCAATATATGAAATCTGAGGTCTTTTTATATAAAAAGCGTTGCTAATGTTATATTATTATTTAAAAATAAAAATAAAACAGCCTTAATGTTTATTTTTGTGTTATATTGGTATAAAGTATAGTCATTTTATATCTCTTTGTGAAGAAATAAATTATCTTTAAAACTACTTGAATTAAAAAAATAAAATGAACATGTCTTGGAATATTCATTTCTTTCTTGATTTTTTCGATCAGGATATATACTTTGTATGGTTCTTAAGCAATAATACAATCCTAAAAAAATATAATGTAGTTCAAACCCCTTTAAATCAAGAAATAAAATTGGATGCGTTGCTGGAATTAAAATAAATTATTATTATAATATAACTGAGTTTAGAATCTATAAATATCTTCATCATTCTGATGATTTCATAAAAAGCAGAAAAAATCCTCAAAAAAGCAAAGCTTCACTAACAATATATCTTAACAAGAAGAAAAAATCTTCTAAAATAAAAACTAAAGTACAAAAAAATTTAATTAAAATAACAAATGAATTTATTCTTATATAAAAAATTTCAAGAGAACAAAAAAATATAATAAAAAAAACAATCTCAAATAATCGCATTAAATCTGCAAAGATAATTATTTATCTTAATGAGAAAACTCTGTTTACATATTTTGTTATGAATAGAAAAAAATAAAGTCTAAAAAAAAATTTTTCAAAGAAAAAATACATTATAAATCTGGAAATTTTTAAAAATGTGACACGTATATGTGACTTACAAATGATTAGATACCCAATATTAATTTTTGAAGTTGCAGATCTGGATCGAAAATTCATTCCCATTTTCTTCGAAGCCCTCCCTGAAGAAAGCGAGTCGAGCATAATTTTGTGTTTAAAAAAATAGAGATAGAGATTTCTTATTTATAATTGCTAATTGCTGGTCTTTCTTCAATATATTATCTTTAGTAGTTGAGTCTGCATCAAGAATTTCTACAAATATATAAAAATATAGCTCAGTTTCTCTTGTAGTTAATTTTCGGGTGCATAAAATTAGGAAAGTTTTGCGACCATGCGTAATTTTATCAAAAATTGTTAAGAAAATATTTATTAATGATTAAATTATCATTTAATGAATGTTTTTTAATAAGGTATGGGATTTTTTTGTCAAAAAATGGGAATATTTCTCCGAATTAGATGTTTTAATCAATTCATTAATAAAATAATACCTTTAAACAAATATAAAATGGTTTGAGTGGTACTTTAATTTCTGCACTGACACTAATAGCGCTCTGGATAATTTTTATCTGAATATTAAATCTAGAAATTAGGTTTGGAAATAAAATAACGTCATAAATCCATTGAAAATATTTTTGGAAATGATGGGAGACATAAGCAAGTCTACATTAAATCATTTATCGAAAACTATTTATTTTTATTTCCAGATAGTTTCATAGTTTTCATACTGCAAAAAGATTACAATATAAACTAAAAATTTTAAAATAAATTTATACTCCAAGGATGCTAGAAATTTGAATAACGAAAATATAAATATTGTTACGGAATTTAATTTTACGAAATTTGACCAGATGTGTTTATTTCTTTCACATCTAGCAACAATTAAAAACAACTCAAAAATTTCTATCTATGAAGACATTTTTTGTTTATGCAAAGAATTTGGAAATTTTCGGTAGTGTAAACACATATAACCAAATTTTAATGGATTAGAAAGAACTTATCTAGTTTGTATAAATCTTATAAATTCTAAGAAGAAAAGAGATATATATAAAAATATAATTCCAAATAGCAGTTTTTCATTTTAATATTTGACGAAAAATCTTTTATTGCATCACTCAAGGAGTATTAAAAACTCTCTGATTATTTTTAAATTTTATTAATCAATAAAAAATTATAAATAATACAATAAAACCATAATACAATATGCTAAAATATTTCCATATCCATAACTCTCCTTCAAAAAACTACAGAAGAACTATGTCCAGTTATAAAATCTTTGGTATTATTTATTCTAAAAAAAAAAAAAAAAAGCCTTTTTTAATGCTTGAAAAGATTTTTTAATGCACAGGTCCATATATTATATTATTCAATATTAAAGCTTTGATAGTATGCTTTTTTGTGATATAATCTATTTTTATGCAAAAATGAACAATATAGTGTTAAAAATAGTGTTTTTGTATATCTGGATTTCATATATAACTATGTGTTCTCAAGCGAATTTTATTTATGTTTATGAACTAAATTAATATTTAAATGTATAATCGATTAAAAAAATATGTTTAGATTATATCATAAAATTTAATCATTTTCAACTTCAATTTATGCTTTTGGGATCTAAAACAATGGAGATAAACAAAACAAAAATTTGTAACCAAATATTAAAAAAAATCATGCTTATTACATTTTATATACAATTAATAGTGGAAAAGGTATTAAATTAACAGTTCAGAAAAATTAATTTCCGTTTAGGAAAGAGGATAACATGTATTAAATACAAATTAAGATATAATAGATTTATAATTTGATGATTTGAGAAAATAACATCAAAATATGTTATAAATTTTTGTTTATCATCGATAGCCAATAATAAAAATAGAGACGTCCAAAAAAAATTTAATTTTTTCCTCGTCATTTTTATAATTTTATCAGTGGTTTATTCATGCATTTTTAAGTTTTATATTAAATTGCTTATTTTCCTAGCTTTTTAACTAAATTCAGTGGTGAATAATCGCTAAAAAATATTTAATAATCCTTTTTTTATCGCGGATTTTATTTTTAGATAAAATCAGAAATGGATATATAAAAAATCTAGCTGATTATTTTCGATTAAAATGATTTTCTTTCAGATAAGTATTATCAAATCGACTAAACCAAATTTAAATGTATTAAATTGAATCAGAATCTGATATTTTTAATAATAAGCTAAGTCAAATCGAATAAAATTACCTGTTAAAAAACAATTTTCATATAACTGACCAAAATAAAAACACCTATTGATTTTTTTTACAATTGGTTAAATACATATAAATTTTGACCAACTGTTTCAAACTATTAAAATTTGGTAAATTCAACATAAAACTAATCAAAAATAATCCCTTAAATCTTTTTGAAATATAATAATTTCTTTATTAAGTTTTTAAAGTCTTTTTTAATATGTTTAGCTTAAATAAAAAATTGTGAAATAAATGATTATTGTAATAAAAAAAGTTTTCTAACTATAAAAAAATATCTAAAAGAAACACTCCTGATTTAAGTTTATTCAAAATAAAAAATAAAAAATGATTCATAATCAATATTTATGTTTATATCATTTTTATCTAAATATTTTTAAAAAAATAAAAAAATAAGCTTTAATTGATAAAAATATAAAAATTAACTTGCAGTGTGTTTTAAATATATTAATTGCAATTAATTTTATTTGTTTTACTTTTTATACTATAAGTAACTCTATGCGAGATTTATGTTGTGTTAATTGTGCAGTTTTAAATTTCTTCTATTTTTATAAAATTTGAGAAAAGAAATATGGTTTTTTAAAGAATGCTGATGTGATTTTCAAGGTGTAAGTTAATTTGAACTTTTTATTTTTGCCTTAATATTCATGAGTAATGTGCTGCGTATGCGAGTATATTATTTATGCTAATTCTAGTGTGAATTGGGCATTATGAATTGTTTTATGTGCTCTTTATTGTATACTTTAATCATCTTCAACTTTTTTTTAAAAAAATGGACTTAGAATACTTCTAAAATAGGCATTTTTATTCTAAGACACAATATATATATATATATATATATATTATTGTGAATAAAACCATCATATATATTAAAAATATATAAATTAAGTATATCCGATAGATGAATTCTAGTTTTCTTATATCATTAATTAGTGTATTGGGTGATCCATTTTCCAAAAATAAACTAATTCAAAATTGATGGATCTTTTGTTAATAAAATTATTTTTTCTTATCAAAAAAATCTTTATACTTGTCTTTTCGACAGAATTATATTTTTATTTGTATTCTTAGGTCTCCCGGAATTTTTTTGGTTTAGGATAAGTCTAATGGAAACATTACTCGTTTTTTTTATATAGATAAGATAGTTGTATATGTGCTCACTTCTTTTTTTCTCAAAAAGTCAATATTTGTGCAAGTGCTATTTTAGCATTCTGTTACCACAATTTTACTTAAAATTAAATTTATATCTTTAAAAAATACTTTAATTAAATCCAGAATTTTCAAGATGTTTTTAATAATTAAGGGGGTACTGGATATTATTTCTTCCTGTATTCAAAGATAATAGGAGAGATAAATTAAATTATTATCACTATAATTAGAAATAAGCATAAATAGAAATAAAATTCCCACTATCTTTTTTCATCCCATTATAAATAATTTTTCCATATTTGGGGAAATAGAAGGACTCAGAATCTTCGATAATTTTTTTTTGGTATTATTTTGGACTCTAATATATTATTTTTTTGCCAATCTCTGTATTTATCCTTTATTTTTCTGTTTTACCTTTCAGTAAATTTGTTGGAAGAAGGTCAAAATATACTTTAACCTTCAAATTATGTGTCTTTTTTTTTCATAGATTCCCCTCGAGTATAATATTTGAATAAATTTCAGATCATCATACATGTAGCTCTTGAATGAATTCATGCTGATGACAATTATTTTGTAGAAATTATTTAGGTCATGGACCCAAAAATGTCCGCGTAATATTTTTGGGTCAATTTTTTTTATTGATAAGGATATATGTGGTGCAGAGTCGGTCATTAAGTTATAATAACCCAATTGAATTCATATCTTGATATTTCTTTTTTCATTGATGAAAATACCCAGCTATGTCTATCAGAGCCATTCTTTTTGAAAATGGGAATAGAAACGGAAAAAAACATTTGTAAAATACCAGTGAAGCCTAAAACGATCACGAGATAACCACCACCTACGAGATTAACTTTAGTTTTTTAAACTATCAAATTGTTTTTTTAGTGTTAATAATCATCTTATGAAATTTATTTTAGAAGAGTAGTCTGAGTTATATGATCAATCGCAGTTTTCTGAGTATTTATTCTTATGATAATATTCTTCAAAATCATCTAAAGTTATGATTTTTTCCCCCTTTTATTCCTTTGGTTTAAATTTCTTATCGTATAATATATTTTTCCTATATCAGACTCGATTCCAGATTACTCCAAAAATCGTTTAATCACACTTGATTTTTTCCCAATACTATAGAGCTCTAATATAAATTTTGTGAATTTTTTTTTTTAGTTCTTATAAAACTGATAGTATGTGGCTTATATCTCTATGTTAGAAGTTTAACACAATAAAATTCATCCGCACGGAGATCACCATTACATGCGAATAAATCCTTATTAATACAGTAGTAATAAACCGATTTATAGTTCTTTAAGTTTTTAGAAGTATAAATTTTCAAAAAATATCTATCGTTTATAAAATAACTAATTTCGATCTCATTCCAAACTATATTTTGTTATTAATTTTTTTCGATTTTATTTTAGGATTATTATTATTATTTTGTTTGAAATAGGATAAAAATTCTCTGTTAAACTCAATTCATATTTAATATATTTCTATTATGGATAAATTTTGTTTGAATTTGGTAAAATAAAACTATAAATATAGTTAATACGCGTAAAAGTGTACTTATACAATAATTTTCAAGAAATAATTTTATAAAATTTTTGAATTTTTTGTTTTGGTAATTAAAAAATACATATTTATGTTTACTGGTGGATATATTTACGTTTATCGTGAAAATTTAAAAAATAAAAATAGTCGATTTTGATGTGAAATTAGCCTATTTAATTTAGAAAAATATAAAATATAGTATATTCCAATTTTTTTTTAGCCGAATGATTTATAGTTGGTCAATTAGATTAAAAAATGGTCGATTTCATTTCAGTATAGTAAACTTTTTATCCAGTAAAAATATTTCATATCTGCTCTGAGTGAGGCTCGAACTCACGACCTTGAGATTATGAGACTCACGCTCTACCAACTGAGCCATCAAAGCATAACATGAATATTAGTACAATATAATAATTGCAGTTTACTATTTAAAGTTTGTTTGATATTTTTTATCTATATTGTTTTACATATTTAGGATTTTTGGGTAAGC
>LSSL01007417.1:0-11514 GCA_001953115.1 Smittium mucronatum | reverse complement strand
TTGAAAAAAAGATTTTTTTTTTGAAAAAAAGGTTCCATTGATTTGGAAAACCCTGTAATAGGCTGAAATCCCGTTATGAAGGATATCCAATAGACTTACAGATCTAAATTCACATTTTAAACTGCTTATATGATCTGAGAACAACAACAACTTTTTAATAATGCAAATGTGTTATATTATATATATATTTACAAGAATATATATATTCTGATGGCTAAGCTTTACAATATCTATATTTCTATTTCTTTTAACTCGTTATCTAGTCTTGTTTAAATAAAATATATCTCAAAGTTCATTTTCCTTGATAATTTATCTATCGTTTATTATCAATGCTAACAAAAATCTCTGTAATAAGGATTTTCAGTTTTATATGGGGAAAAAATCGCATTTTAAGTAGCAAATAACACTAAAAGTAATAACTCATGAAGATTAAATATGTGAACTCCACATAAAAATTAAAATAACGACTGTAGAATTCCAGATTTAGACAGAACTACTAGAAGCATTTAAAATTATGCAGATAAAACTTCTTTTGTAATACTCACGCATTTTAGGATAAAAATATCTATAAACTTTTACCCACATTTACATAGAGCTAATTATAACTCTCTCACTTAAAATTATTATGCATCTAAATCATTAAGAAAAATGAAACAAATTTTTACGGGCTTCAACTAGACTTAACATATTTAACAGGATTAATAGATTGAAATATAAATGAATGAACAGAAATTATACTAGCTTATTGCCATAAAATTATTTAGCTTTTAAATCCAAAGAGATTATTATAACATTGAAATCGGTGCAGGCCTAAGTTATAATACAGATCTGGGTGGAAATTTTGTATAAAACTATGGATCTTCCGGTAAGAGCTCCAAAAAGACTTGAAATTATAAATAAACGATTGGTTGAAAAAAAAATAGGATATTTTGATGGAAACTAAGGATTCAGAAAAATTCTTATAAGAACTGCATATAGTGGGGGCTTTTAGTAGACCAGTAAGCAGAGTAAAGATTATTACCTGCAACGGCTTAGAAAAACTAAGCTTCGCCCTGTAAAGTCTTACCTTATACCCTAGCCAAGGTTAGAATTAATCAAGAAATTTAGGGAAAAACAGTAGAAAACCTCCCCAATAAATCCTCTAATAAATACACACATGTAATAATGTTTTTCTATTTTTTGATATAATTGGGAAATGTGTACCGTCAGCCAATGGAGAATAAAGTGGTGGTGGATGTATTAAATTTATTCTCAAAAAAGACTCTCAAAGAAGAAATTACTAATCCCACAATTATCCCACAAAAAGCTGCAATTTTCCTGCACAATCCTGCCTAAGGTTCCATTTATAACCCTTCAAAAGTATCGTTGATCTCTGAATCAGTTGTAAATATTTCCTTAAACCTCATACTCACACCTTCATAAGAGAAAAATATCGAAAGAAGTACACATTTTAGTATAAAACTAGACTTCGACCACCTTACATAATAAGTAATGTAAGAGGTAAATACAATCTCAGAAGGATTATAAAGTAAATTTTTCGCACTTTAACAAAAAAAAAAGTGAATTAATAACAATTTATGATCTAATTATGCTCAACTCACAGGCCCAAGAGATGAAATTCAAAATATATTCTCTATCTTTCACAAAATGATTATAAGAATAGAAGATAACAAGATTTCTTTAGGTTTGGAATATGTGTTCATGCGTTTACTCATCCAAAGATCATGCAAAAAAGCAATAGTTCTCTAGCGGAGCTTGAAAAGGTCGTAATTAATAATTATTAAATTTGTTTTATTTCTCATCCAATTTGCTTTCAAAAAGATACTGTTACCAGTATAATCATGGGAAAGATCACGAGGTATATAGAAAGTTACGTATTTGCAAGGTACCCCCTAAGAGTTAAAGACCTTGCCGTGGTTTAGGGGCTTAATAGTGTACTTTTTCGAAGTACAATAGACTAAAATTTCACACAGCGATGTACTATTCTTGGTTGGGAGTAGTGGAGACAGCGCATAGCGTTGCGTTATTCTTGGTTGGGAATAGTGGAGATAGCGCACAGCGATTCGGAGGACAGCGATACCAGAGGAGGACCATCTCGAAACTGGAGGAACCTATCGTTTAGCACAGCTGAGACATAGTCTAGTGCACAAGTCCAGCGTTCGACAGTCATTCGGATCTCAGCGTCTAACAGCTATTTGTAGGAAAGCCATGTCGATCAAACCCACGTTTGGGTAGGAGCCTAATTTTATTAATCCTGTTAGAAGTAGGCTCTGACCAGGAGCTCAATAGATTCAGAGAACTATTTTTCATTGAAAAAGAGCTTAGTTCATGACTGCACGTAACCTCAGTCATCCAGCCTACTTGAAGCAATGCCAGGGGGGATCTTTCGGTTGGTAGATTGAACCCTTTTCCCGTAGGTACGCAGCCGGTAGTCCGGCAGAGGAGCTTATTGTAGTTAGGATAATAGTCTTTTCTATACGTCTTTTTCTTTTTTTCAAATATTTTTAGTATAGTTTTTAATGACGTTATCTTAAAATAAAATTCCGTGATACAATAAAAAAAAGTATTTGCAAGGCACAATAATATTTGAGTACTCAATAAAGTAATATAAGGAAAATATCATCCTGTAATATTCAAAAATATTGCAGCTAGGGTTCTAGATAAAAATAAGAAAAATAATCCATAACTAAAAGCTGATCTATGAAATGCTTGGAAATGGTTATAAACACAATAATGATGTCGCTGAAGGTTCCATATGGGAAAATAATGAAAATTATCCGGAAAGTAATGAAGTTGATAAAATTCTAAAAGGCAAAAATTACTTCTTTAAATAATTTATAGATAAGATAAAAGCTATAACATTGTGATATTTCTAGGGAAGCTGAAATTGAGAGGGCTAAATAGTTGAAAAATATTCGATAGAAAAAGAACTATATGTACTACAAAGACAGAAACGGCATAGAGCACAATATAGAGTCTAGTTCTCTGGTGGAAATAAAAAATTCGTAAATTTAATGATAAAAAGTCCCTACAAAACCCCAGAGCTGGTTCTTTTTATAGGCTTGAGCTACCATGTATGGTGAATAGTTGTTTTATCGACATAATTTAACAGGATATGTTATAGGACATATAAATAGCTTAAAATAAACGAAATAAGATTTTATAATATTAAGGGCTTTAATTTTTCCCGAAGCTAAGGACTTTCAATCATGGTTCACCCTAAAAACATTACGGCGATCTCTTTTGTCAAAAAATATGGCGTGGAATATTCGACAAGTTTGCTTAATATTTTAGAAATAACATGAAAATAATTTTTGGAAACGAATAATGAAACTATAATATCATATGCAATTTCATCAATAAATTATTTGGAACACCTAATTGTATAAACTTCTCAAATATAATCTTTAAGCCTTAGTGAGATATTTAAAGTACTACTCTAGCAGTATGGGATTCTTTAGATCGACTTTTTGCGTGGGAAAAAAATAGGTTACCAACTACACCTTTTCTTAGGAAAATTCGAAAAAAATAACAGTGATTTTAAAAAAGGTAAATTTGATTTTATATTAGTACATATAAGTATAAATTATGCAAATTTTAATTAAAAAATGTAAATTATTATTCATAGAAGTAAAAAAAATACTAAGAAAAAGTGGTAATTGATTGGAAAATAGTGTAATAAATTTAAATGAAATTGAATATTAAATGAAAAATTGTAAGACCTAATTAGGAAAAAATAATAAAACAGAAGTTAGAGTGAATTTTGATATGGGTATGATAAACATTATTACTCATATTATTTTTTTATGGTTTTATTTCATGATTTTTTTAATCTCTAGGTAAATTTTATGATTTGAAACCCTTTCCATTACCTTTATACTAAAAAACAATACTTTTAAAAAAAGTTCAAAATGCGATGATATAATTTTGTTAATAAATTTATTAGTTGTCTTTATTGAAATAGAAATATGACTTTTAATCATTTATCAAAAGATAAAATTAAATTATTTTTGGTTTTGATATCTTTATCGATTTACATTAGATTGAGATTAACTTATTATTAAAATATAATATTACCTAAACCATATTACAGGGCTTTTCATTTGAATAGACCCTTTTTTTCATTCCAATAGACCCTTTTTTTAGATTTGCGGGGTTATTTTTTTGATTAAAATAAAAAAAGCGTTTTCATTGGACTTATTAATCATTTATACCAATCAAAAAGAAAAAGCTTATAATACCTAAGAACAATAGGATTTTAACCAATAATGACATATATTAATGCCTATAAGCTAAAGTGAATTATTGTTTATAAGAATGACCCCACAGGTCCAGAAAAAAAGGTCTATTGGAATAAAAAAAAGAGTCTATTCAAATGAAAAAAAGAGTCTATTTGAATGAAAAACCCTGTAACTAGTGGTAAAACTTTCATTCGAAATCAAAAAATTCTAAAAATAAAGACATATCTTAATTTTAGTATAAAAACATCACTATACTAAAATAAAAAAGTTAATGTAAAAAAAAGTAAATGAGTAATTTTTAATAGGTGATTTTAAATTATCCATTTTTTTATACATTAATTATCCAAATAAAAAATGAAATTTTCAATAATTAATGTATCGCTAAAGAATTCAACTTCATGAGGCAAATACAAAATCCACCTTTCAGATATATGATCAGCTATAGGTACACTAGCAAAAAAATGGAGGTGATTTTGAAGAGCTTATATCAGCATATAATATACCCAATCAACTGCATGCTGGTGGATATTATCAAAAGTAAAATGCTTGAATTATAGAGGAGGGGATATAGAGGGACCCAATTAAATGAAAAAACAAAATTGATTAAATTGACAGATAATTGTTTAGCTAATCTATTTGGGATTACTTAAACATAAAAAAAATCAGTCAGGTTAACAAGTCTAAACATTTATATGAAATCAAAAATACTTACCGATTTACGGAAATCTCAGCTATGGGACAAATAAATGTGAAATAACAATATAACACCCACGTCTTGGGAGTTATATGGGAAAAAATGATAAAAAATAAAGCCGAGAGAAAAAAATGATAAAAGAATAAAAGGACAAAAAAAAGTACGATTTGAAAAGAAGTTTTTTTTTGGGAAACAATTCCCGTAAAGAAGTTGAGCACTAGCAATACCATTATTTAGATTTTTCTTCTACCTTTTGTAATTGGAAAATAAAATATGAGAACAAATCAATATTGAGCTTTATTCTTTTAAACCAACAATCTTAGCTAGAGCTTAATTATTAAGATAACTCCTTAACAAAATAATCAAAAAAATAGATGATATTTTTCTCTTTACACTCAAAGAAAGACAAGATTCATATATTTGGAATTAATCATAAGGTTATGTGCTCAAACTATAAGCAGAAGATTTGATTTCAGCATATTTACCTTAAAAGAAATATATGATGAGCTATTTCAAGCTAATTCTCCAGAAGAAAAAATAGAGGGAAATTTGTCCAAAAATATCTCAATCATTCCAGATTAGGAAAAAGTCTTGTGTTTATCGATGATATTGACATCAACTTATTCATTCACAGAGGTATTCGTATGTTAAAAAAAGGGAAGATGTGCATAGTTAAGTGGCCAAAAACAAAAGTTGAAAAGGTACACATTATTGGAGGGCTTTCATCTTTAGATATTTTATTTTTCAAGTATAAAAGAAATATCTAGAGGATAGATGGTTTTATTGAATAGATCATCGGGTTTATTGCAACAAGTGTTTTTTATTGGCATATCTTTGGGAAATTTCGTAATAGTATCTGAAAATTCCAGTTGCCATTACAGGATATCTGAAGTTACTGACCCATACAAAGAAGTTATATTGTTCCATTTGTGAACTTATATACCAATGGTGAGTCCAATAGAAAAGCTTGGAGTGTAATAAAACTCAGGATAAAAAGAAGGAGTTTCGATTCAATAAAAATTTATCATGATGGTGACCCCTAAAATTAATTTAAAAAACAGTATTGAAAACAAGGATAATTCAATCTACATTCAGCCAATATTTTGAAGTAATGGCTCCAGTTATGTGAAGAAGACTTATTTAGCATTTCTTTGAACTATTTCTGAAGCTATACAGCTCATGGACATGATTTTCGGGTCTTAATTGTTAGCTCTGTTATCCAATACATATTTTTATAGATTTTACTAATTAAGGTTTAATTTTTTGATTTTATATTTATTTTTATTTAAATTGATTACCCTATTTTCAATCAATTACCACTTTTTTTTGTAATGGTTTTACTTTACTAATAAGAATTTACGTTTTTTAATTTTAATTTTAATTTTAAATAATTACTATTTTAATGTACTAATATAAAATCAAATTTACCTTTTTTAAAATCACTTTTATTTTTTTTTCGAATTTGCCTTAGAAAAGGTGTATTGCAGTCAGTGAAAATATCATGAGGCTGTATCCCAGAACGCCATGATAAACATAATTATAATTTTAAAAAATCCCTTATTGTTAAAATCAGTAGAATATGACCACAAATGTTATTCAAAAGGTCTTTCCTGAAATCGTGAATATAAGAAACATGGTTCAGATCTTTGCACAGAATATCAATATAGTAACATTAGAGGTAATCGATGCTTTCTCAATCAAAGAAAAATGGATTTTAAAGTTCAATAAAATAAAATAAGCCAAAAAATCACTGATTGATAATCAGTATTTATTCTCAAGGCGCAATGACTGAGCTCATACTATACGTAAACATCTTTAAATAAAAAAAAAGTATATAGAGACATTTTAAGTTCAATATAGCTGAACAAAAATGATATAATTAATGAATATATACTAAAAGAAAAAGTGAAATCTACACTATAAAAATTGTAATTTTTTTAGCCAAAGTTTCAAAAAAGGAATTTATAATGTCGATCACTACAAAATAATAAAAGTCTAAACAAAAATATTTTATTTGGGAAATAAAAAAGAAAGTTGAGGGTCCAAATCTCATTATTTGTATAGATTGTATTGAAGGAATGAATATATAATTCTATGCCCAAAACTCAATAGAATCGTCCCCAATAATAAGAGATATAAGAAAATTGGGTAAAAATAATTTGAAATTTTATAAAATTTTATTCAAAAAGCTATGTTGGTTAATTAAAAAAAATAATTATGGACCACTGATGTCTAAAGAATAAATTTCGAACAAACACAAGTGTACAATGATAATTTAATTTCAGTTATAACTAACCTAAAGGATATTGGAAAATATAAAACGGTAGATAGAATATGTGTGATATAGGGTGAAGTGATATCTCACTCAATTAAATTTGACCTAAATGACATTTCACCTATTTATTTTACACAATTTAAATTCATATTACAGGATTATTGAACCAATTGCCATTTTATCTGATATATAATCAACATAATTTAAATTTTTCCTAATTGAAACTTATACTGCAGGACAGTTAGCTTACCTGACACTCTTCTTAACATCCAATTAATGTGCATAAAACTACATCCAATAGATAGCTTACCTAATAGTGACCTTTAAGCTGGATTCCCCTCCATCCAAAATATGGTTTTTATCAAATCCTGTAGAATATTTTTTTGGAAAGTATTTCATTTAAATGAGAAATTTTTGAAAAAAATACAATTTTATCCAACCAAATCAACTAAAGTAAATACCTACGTGAATATCGTCCAATAAATGCGGAATAAATTATACTCTGCTAAAATCAAAGGAAGATTTAGGTAAGGACCAAGAAGAAAACTCCGAAAAAGAAAATACAAGTGTAAACAATTATTAAATTTATAAAAACAGAAACAGAAAATTATATTGTTAACATAAAAATATATAAGATAAATAGCTGAATTTATGTCACTAATATTATAATTTAATAGTGACAGTTTACAAAATTTTAAGATTATATTATGTATAACACCTTTTTACTTAACGACAAAACCTATTTTTATTAGTAATTTTAAAATGATTGAGTGGAATTTGGTCGACAATGAGGTATATGAAAATCAAAAAAAGATTTTTGAGAGTTGAATATTCCTTAAAAATCAAAAAAATACCATTCAACTGTTTACCGCTGCTACAACTCTAAAATTAATAAGTGCGTTTTCAAAGCTGGAGTTGATGGGTTTTATGTCGGAAGAATTACACCACACATAGTAAATTAACATCACCACGACTGTCATAAAGACTCTAATCCTGATTAAAAAAAAGATTTTTTTTTATCTTTATAGTCTTGGGGCAAAATCTAATATGATTAAAAGAAAACTAGAAAGTGATGGAATAATTATGTAAATAACTAAAATATACATACACTGAATAACAATAAAAGAAAGTCGGTTAATGCGAGCTTAGTTACAACTGAAAATTTCGAAAAAAACTGAAAAAAATACTGTAGGGGGTGGGATTCTGAATCAACCTATATTGTCTGACTATTCTAGAGATATATAAAATATAAGAGCATAATAACTTCAAAAAATCGAATAAATTTTTTATCAAAGTCCTATAATCTACATACAAACTCTACATTCAAAGTTATATATGGAGATTATCTTGTTATCTTTACAGGAGTATAGGTCATAACCAAAAATACATCCCCATATCAATCTCAGATTTCAGTAGAGATGATAGGAACCAATATTTATGGAAAATTCAAACTTTAAAAATCCAATTAGAAAGCTATGATTTACTTTGGAGCATAAAAAAATTAATATCAGACTTTACTGAACAAATAAAAAATGTATTTGAGGAATTTGGTATAATCAATCAAAAAACAAATTCAGGTTCCATTTTGCTAAAAATTTTAGGAAAATAATTGGAAAAAAAGAGGGGAATCAGTTTAAAAGATTTTTGTATTATGATTTATGGGGGATGCGGCTTTTAAAAACCCAAGAAATATTGAATAAGGCAAAGGATTTATTTTTACTTAAATGGATGCACTTGGATATTTTAAGTAACATCATATGCGAAATCGAAAATTTGTATATCAAATAAAATTCGAATTGGTATGAGGGCTATAATATATTTGGACCTTCCAATAACAATGGCCTTTAAAGATTTAATAGAACAATAAAGGACAAATATAAATCTTGCAAATCATCACTCGTGCTCGATTTTTTGGATAGATCAATAAAATAATCATTGATCTCGATATATTTCCTTTTTAAATACCCAAAAAAATGTGCTATAACAACATTCTATCATCGATTTGAAGAAAATTTTATTTAAAATACGTATCAACTAATGTGAATAAATTTTTAATTTGTAATAAATACAGAAATGATTGGATCGGATAATTTAACTGGTCTTAAAAAAATATTCAATAGGTTAAATTTTGAAACATTTAACAGTATCATAACAACATTCTCTGAAAATATTTTTTTATTTGATAATGATACTGTAATACACTTAAAGATTTTTTTTGCAGCTGCTACATTTTTCTGAAAAGAAAAAAATGTGCATAGGTATATTGGTATCTTAAAGAAAACAAAATTCAAATGCTGATATCGATTACATTGATACATCAGAGAAAGTCAGTAGGAAGACCAAAAAAATTTAGAAAAAACCATAGTTTAAGATTTTTATATTTTTAAGATCAATAAATATCAATAATTACTCAACAAAGTTTCTATTTACTTATTATTTATATAATAAATTAGTTTTAAAATTAATAAAAAAAATTTATATAGAAAATTTTTATTAAATATAATTCAAGTTTTGTACACATAAAAATTTTCGAAAAAAATATTAAACATCACTAACATAAAAGAATTATACATTAAAAATTATATTATGATCTTAATATTTATTAAAAAAAAAATAAAATAGCATTTATAAACTAGAAAGGGAAATAAAAAATATGAGATGAAAATATCCTTATTAAATTATTATTGTAAAAATTAATAAAATAAATTTAGAAAAAAACAAAAAACAAGATAAGGCAAACGACTATATGAATACAATTATCATTAAAATCAACAGCCAATGTCCCGGAAAACTTAAAACTAACACGCTTTTAAACGTAAACATCAACCAACCAACGATCAACCCATCATCCATCAATACATCAACCCATCAACCCATCAACTTATTAATACATCAAACCATCAACCCATCAACTTATTAATACATCAGCCCATCAGCCAATCAACCTAGAAAATCCATTGTTTTATTTGCCATTAATGATAAATTATACATATACTCGATTTATTCGCATTTCATTTAATGTATAAATTCAATGCTTGTTATTCTATACACATAAAAAAGTATATTAATGATCTTAATTAATAGTTGATATAAAAATTGTACTTACTGACTCTATGCTTCATAAATCCAACAAAATTATTATTTACTTATTTTTTCTAAATTATTATATTTCTGAGTGTAATAATACTAGTATTAATTTTAATTTAAATGCAAATAATTTCATTTAGAAGTTTTTTATTAGAATTTTAAACAAGTGTGAAATCAAATAAATATTTATTTACCTTATAAAATTTGTGTAGAATATTAAAATGTAATAGTATTTAAATCTTATTTCCATCCATTTTCAATGAGTCTATTTGATTTATATTCTATATTTTGCACAGTCTTATTACCATATTTAGTATAATTAAATTGTTATTAATTTGAAGAGACTGGAATTTAATAATAGTAATAGTGATTTAAAAGATAAAGAACATCTTTAATTGATAAAAAATATTCCAGATCTTATATAAATTATCAAAAGTATAATTTAATTTTTAAATGATATCATATTTTGGTGGCTCATCATATAAATTCGAAAATTATGACCATCCGATTGAAAAATATTTTTAATTTTAGATAATTAGATGAGTCGCTTGTGAGTTAATAAAAATCTCGTATTTTTATTTTGAATTAATAAAATAACTATATAATAATCAATAAGGCTTCATTAGGTTAAATATGACCATCCACCGAATAAAACGCTAAAATTTATATAATAGGGCGTGAGATTAATTATTAATCTAAATTTTTATGTCTAATTTTCAAGGATAATCACTAAATAATGGAATTTTTTTGATGAAATCAAAAGATTGTTTGAGTGGTTGTAAGATTCTATTGGGTGGTCTTATTTTAATAGTATTTTTACTAATCCTACACGCAAAATAGTTTTTAAAGTCGTTTTTAAAATCGGTTAGTGTTAAATGTGGATGTTAAAATCCTAAATCCTGGAGAGCTTAAGCTTTCAGTTTTAAGTTTTTTGAACACTGCGGTCAAAGAAACATAATCTGTGGAATGCTGCTATTAATAAATAAAAGAGGACTTATTTTTATCAATTAGAGGAATTCTTGTTAAATTATTTTGCTGCCCATATGGTTTTCACGCTTTCCATCTTTTATTAGTGAACCAATTATACTAAATAAATGCAGCTTAATTAATGAGAAGTTTAAAGTTAAACATTTTATAATTTTTTAAGATCATAAATTTAAAGCTCAGTTATTTTGAAAATCAACTTTTGGTGATTAAAAAAAGAAAAATACCTACTA
>LSSL01007413.1:0-15032 GCA_001953115.1 Smittium mucronatum | reverse complement strand
TATGGGGGCTATTTTAAGAGTCTTTTATCAATATTATATTTATTTATTACTCTCTTATTTAGGGTTAAATTGTAAAAATCTGAGAAACTGCGCCAAAACAAGAAAAAATGCGTAAATGACTAGAATTTTTCGTGAACCCTCGAAAAAAAATTTTAAATTTCTGGTAAATTATGTTTTGCCCATAGGTCAATCATACAAATAATTTTTTGAAAATCTGAATCTTTTGAGATTAATTTATTTTTTAGCCATAACTTTTTTTTTATTTACGGTTTTGGATATTATATTCTTATTAGCATGAAAATTTTAAAACAAAAAAACGTTGAAGAGTATAATCATTAAAAAAAATAAGGAGTTCGCCTCTAAGAATAAATAATTATAGGACTGACAAAGCTGGAAGTAACAAAAGATCAATTTTATTTTTTAAATTTAAAGTTTAGAAATTATTTTTCATTAAACTCAATGAATATTTTTGTGTAGTTTTTAGTTAAAATCGTGTTTTTTATTAGGTAAAAATAACTGGGAATAAGAAAAATGGGATATATTTTAGTGAATTGTATTTCCAAAAGAAATCACAAAACATGTGAAATAAATTCTCAGGGTTACTAAAAAAAATAAAACGAAGATTTATTACTTTGCTTTAAAAAAAAATCTATGTTTGCGATTCAGAATCTATATATATGAGCACTAATATTCAATCCTTTTTTTAAAAAAAAGTGAATGCTGAAAATCAATCTATATTCAAAAAAAAATTTCAAAAAAAATATCGGATTAACTTGTGATGGCTTAATTCGGTCTAAGATGAAAATATGATAACCTTTGAAAATATGAATGCATATATTCAGAATATTTACTGAAAAAGAGGGAGAAATGACAAAAAATAAAAATAAAATTCACTCGATAAGACCTAAATGTTTGAATATAACTTCCTAAAAATTCCCAGTGGTAATAAAAATATCTGCTATATTGACGATGATTATTCTTCAAGAAAATTTGATATTAAATTTTAGATAATTGAAAAACTATGAATAAAATATTATCTCCTGATTTAAATATGCACGTAGAATCAACCTTATAATTTTTTTAAGGGTTGATACCCGGTAATAGTATTATAATAATATAAAAAACTCAAAAAAATTTACTAAATCAAAGAGAATTTTCCTTAGATATGAATTGGATATCTATCTTTGGATATTTAAAGCTATTTTGAAAGATGTGAATATATTTTTTATTGTTATTTAAATTGATATCTTTGCTTAAGATCATGCACAATGAATGACTAAAGCGATATATACTTTCTGCAAGCCTCTGAGTAATACAAATGCTACTCCCGTGTGTCTAAGAATAGTAAGATGTCACAGAATAAATTAATTCTAATTTGGGTATTTTTTTGTATTCCTATTTTATAAAAATGCATCTGATTGCGTATTATGCGATATTTGAACTTTCTAAAAAAAAATTTTTTGAAGATATGGATAGTGTACTGAAAATAATTTTTTTATAAAAATTCATTTTTTAAAAGCAAGTCCCGGTTTTAAGGGTATTCAGTGTTTGTCACATCGTCATAAAACGCTTTAGCAAGGTTTATTAGAACCATAAAAGAGAATTTCATGAGATAAAGCGTATTTAAATCTTTGTACTCCCTTAATTTATCATTAGAAGCAACAAATATTCGGAAAATCTTTAAGAAATAGAGGCAGGAATGATAGAATAAAATCATATTTCAAACTCAAAAAGCTCAAAATTTTACTAAAATCAAGTAAGATACTTTTGTAACACAACTTTAATACGCGTATCAGATTGATTGATTGATCCTGAAAATTTATTTACAATAACCCCAACAATAAAATAAATGGAATTCAAGAGCTTTTGTTCTTTAATTTTTTTTTCAAAAAAATAACATTTTCTTGGAAATAATATTCCGCTTGTGCAAAGCTTATCTGAAAATTTTGAATTTTTATACGGGTTTTTATCAGATATAAAAAGATCAAATATACCAAATATAACCATATCAGCTAATAATATAAGTATATTTAGACCAAAGTTAATTAAAATAAACCCATTTCTAGAAAATTTAATCTTTCAATGTGAAAAATTATTTTATTTACAACTTATAAAAACTTTTTTAGATGATTCAAAAAACCCCCAATTTTTAATTAAATAACAAATTATTATAAAAGTGATTGATAATTTTAAAAAATGTTAAAATATTATGTAAACTCTTTATTTAAAATTTTTTACAAGAATTTATGATAAATATGCAAGTTGCTATATACCAATGGGAAAAAATTGGTTTAAAAGCACAATTAGAAGTAAATTTTGAGGTTTAAGTTGTTAATATTTTTTATTTTTTTTCTTGATTATACGAGTTTCTATTTAATTTTAATGTATATCACTATGCCTGTGCCTATGAAAATCATCGAATTTTGATTTTGATATCGTTTTTGTTGCAATATAATGTTGGATTTTCTGTACATTATTATATAATAATTATTTCAAAAAACCACTATTTATAATCCAAATTTATGAATTTTATAAGTAAAAATAATCAAGGGTTCAGGATTAATAACCCATCTATTTATAATTCACTCAATTTTTAATATTTATTTACTTATTCTGAGAAAAAAGCTATTATTTTTCTTTAGGCTTTAAATTATCGAAATATTTAAGAACTTTTTTTAAAAAAAAAATGAATACAATAAGTAATAATGATCTCTATAAAGAATATTTGAAATTTTAAGATAAATCAAAATAAACCATCTTTTTTCAGTAAAAATTGACCATTACCTGAACAATCATAGTCTTTCAATAATTTTTTGCAATCAAAAGTGCAATTATGTACAAATAATAAAAATATATATCAAAAATGAAAATATATTAAATGATTATTTGCTTTTTTTATCCATCAATAGAAGTTACAAGAGCTTCCTTTATCCTTTCTGTTAATTATTATTATTAATTAGTTATTTGACTATTAACATAAATTTAACGCTACATTTTTTATATATATTTGATTATCCGCATATAAATGTTAACTTTTGATATTTTAATGCTGTACCACCTGTAATTATTGATAGAAAACTTGGATTATAACCCTTTATTCCGAGTTTTTATAAGTTTTAAATTTAATACTAAGATAAAAGGCTTTCATAATAAGGGGTTTTTTTTAGCAAATTTTATAAATCCCTTAAATACATTTGGTATTATTATTTATAAAATACACTAATAAATTTTGGATTTTTTATTTATAAACATTTCAATAACTCGTTAAATGCTCCGTTATTCCATAATTAAATAATTATGCATTAAATTTTTAAATTTTTAAAAATTTTACTTAGTCGATATGTCGCTAATATGTAATTTATAGCTAACTAGTGCTTTTTTTAGTTTTCTAACTGGATAAATGAATTTTTTTCTGTGATTTAAATTTCTAAAAAATTCCAAAAAAAAAAAATTTTCTTTTCTAATAAATTTAAATAAGGTTTTATATGACTCATATTCATAAAAATATTGGAAGTTTAATATAAATTAGGCTTAAATTTATTAGTTTTGATTGCGGATTATTTATAGGGGATTTTTTTTTTGGAAAAGTAATGTCTTTTATTTAATTATTTAGAAAAAGATAAACAATTTTGATTATTTTAGATAACTTCCTGGATCTCTTCATCTTTCATATTTAATCTTAGTAGCCTTTCATTCAAAAAATAATGATTTAAATCCCATAACTGTAAATTTAATTTACCTGGAAAAAAATCTACATGTTTTCGGAATTTTTACATTTATCCATTAATTAAAATCCCTTTCTTTCTTTACATCTCATTTAATAGAATAACATTCCCAGGTCCGGGAAAATTTACATATATTTTATTTCATTTATTATTTTTTAATTACATTTTCTATATAATGATTTTTTTGTTGGTGTGGGGGGGGGAGTGATGGGGATATATTTAAGATATTTTTTTTGATAGACACATAAATTTCATACATTAATTTGAAAAATGAATTTTTATTTCATATCTATGATTTTTTTTAAAAAAAATTTTAAATATAAATTTTATCTTGTACAAATATTTTGATATCGCTGGAAAAATACAGCCTAAAAATCGAAAATTATCTATAAATATAGCTTTTAATCCATCAAACTATTATTATATGTAAGAAAAAATACCCTTATTCTAATAAACAGTGTAAAATAAAAAAAATAAACATTTTTAACTTTTAATAGGAGTTTAAACTATCCATATTCATCGTTGAAACAAAAAATAACATCTAAATGATTAAAAAAATAATATTTATCTATTCTTTTCAGCTTAGGTTAAAAAATATTCACATTAGATTTTAATTTTGAATCATAGAATATCTTTTTTTTTTTTCAGTTTAAATAATCCTTTTTGAATCTTTTTTATCTGTAATATTTCATATTCTTCAATGGTATATTAAAATAAAAAATGGAATATAGATATATCAACATATAAAAAGAACCAATTAAAAAATAAAATCTAACTATTTCTTTTTTCTTCTCCTTTTTATAAGATTCTAAGATATATATTTCCTTTTTTTCCATTTACAGGGTTTCCTATTTTTACAAAAAAAATTCCCCAAATCAATAATTTTTTAGCCCAATTATATAAAAAAATTTCCCAAATAAACAAAAAAGACTTCCTTTTTATATAATACTATTTTCTCATTTTAATAAAGTAAATTTCCAGTTTTGATAAAGGTGATTTTACATTATAATAAAGCATATATTCCACAATATATATATATATCCATTTTAGGATATTTATATAGTTGGAATAAGATTTTAACTAAACACAACTCTTATAAATAACAAAAAACATGTCTTTTTTCTTAGTTTTACTAAGTTTTTTTGCTTAATTTAGAGTTAAATTATTATAAGTTTAATTTCAAATGGCCAAAAAATGTAGCAAATACTCGGTTAATATATTATATATACAATTTTGGTTATTATTTTTTAAAAAAATATTTCGAAAAATGTAAGTTTTTTATCGTAAAAATGATGAATTCATCAATTAATTATTTCTCTTATTTAAATTTAGCAATATTTTGGAACCGCTGTCTAAAAAAAATTCTGGTAAATAAAAACACAAAATAGAAATTCACGCTTGAAGTCAGTTAAAGTATTCATTTTTTTATTTCTAATTAATCAAATTAAATAATTAAAAATAAAAATTGAATAGAATTTTGATCTCATAAGGTGTTAATTGATTTGTGATTTGGAATTTCAAATGTAAATACCAAAAATAAGATTCATTTTTATAAAATTACCTAAAAAACACTAAATAAAATGTTTTTTTGGATTTTCGAAATTCATCCTATTCCCTCATATGGCTAAAAACATTGGAAAAGTCTTTTTTTGTAACGATTATAAAACCGTTATTTCAAATTAAACGATTATATTTGGGCAAGTAGGTAAAGAATCTAATAATTTATACCTTGACTTATAAAAATAAAATACCTCTTATATTTGGTACATTTCTGTAGAATAAGCGGTAAAAAATGAAAACTAATTCCCAGATAAAGCAACCGTATTTATATATATCTTATTTTTATGTATTGCATCATTATTTAATACAATATTTTTCACATTTACCATTAGAGAAAGCATTTATAAACTTAATTAGTATTAAAAAAGATATTTAATAATTATTTAGACTAATTTGATGTAAAGTTATTCCATTTATAGATGTTTCCTGTAAACGGTGTCAGGACTAAAGGTCTATAATATTTTTTTTCCTAATAGAGCCACCTATTAAAACCCAATATTAAAGAATAAATTACTATTACAAATAAATGATTTCATTTTTATATGAATTTTTTTTAAAAGCAATTAACCATAAAATATCAGTGGAAAAAAGTTAGGCTAATTTTTTCAGAGGTGAATTTAAAATGTGCTTCCATTCACTTCACCCTCAAAACAGACTAATTGGAATATCTATTTCCTTGAAATTTAATTACACCTTTGTGTTTTCGGAGAAGTACCCATATTTTCTGGCCAAACTAAAATAGATAAATTTCCCAACTAAAAACATTAAATTATCATTGTATATTAATGCTATCTTTACAAAATTTCTTAATATTTTTATAAAAATATTTTAATTTTTCTTTCCACTTAAATCCTCGCATTTATTTTTTTAGATAGCCTCATTTCCATGATTAGTTTTTGTATTTTTTTCTTTTAAATCTATATTGTTTCATTTTTTAATACATTTTTTATCTCTAATAATTTCATTGATTGAACCTCTGAAAATAGTACTGATATTATTAAGACAATCTTTTATTAATCTTTGTCCCCCCTTTTTTTCGAAAAGGGAAAAAAAATTCAGGGATGAGAGCTATATTATTTTTTTATTTACATATCTTATCATCAGTTGGGTGTAGATTTATCTGATTTTCAATAAATTTATTTTTGATTTATTTTCGTATTTTTGAATAAATTTATTGGTTGAATCTTTTTAAACCAATATTTTTTTTCTCATCTTCATTGAATATTTTCCACTTTTCAATATTTCCACATGAATCAGAACTTTTGTCACTTTAATATGTCGATACCGATAAAAATATCGTTATAAAATAATGCCTTTTTATCAAAACAACCCTGATTGATTATTTTTTTTATAAAATTTTCATAATAAATACTAAATTAAATCCTAAATGATAGTTTTTTATATAAAAATTTGACTATTTGCTTATAAATTAATTCTATTTTAAAAAAACATAAATTTTAGAAACTTTCGGTTTGATAATAACAGATAAAGATATAGATAAGTTATTAAAAAAGATATGAATATCTTTTTGAAAGTCACTTCATTCTAGAAAAAATTAATTATAATCCCAAAGGATCATTTATTTATATTTATTTATACCTTCTTAGCTTGAAATATTTATTTTTAATTGAGATTGAAAATTATAATTGAAAAAAATCTAATTTCTGGTTTATTTGGTATTGATGATAATATCTCGTTTCATTTATTCTTAATCGATTTTTTCTAATTCAATTTAGTTTGAATACATGTCACAAAAACTTTTTCTATAAATATCTATCTAATATAATTTATTATTTTTTTAAAAAAAAAATTGTACAAACAGATCCAAAGATATTTCTCCTTTCCAAATGAATGAAATTGATTGTTTAAGCCTTCATCATAGTTATGAAAAAACATTCGCGAATTTCAAAATATTTTTTATAAATAAAATGATCAATGATGGTATACGGATTATTTTTTTGTATACAAAACGTTATAATTTTAAAAGTATAATATTTCATTTTAGAAAAATTTTAATCTGTAATAAATCATATTTTATTTGCTAAAATATTATAATCTATGAATAATCAATGTTTTGAATCCAAATTAGGCAAATATATCCCAATTTGTGACTATAAATTATTATTAAACTAAAATTAACCTATATGATTTCGTGGAAAAAAATTTCCATTATACATAATATTATCTCATATATAATATAGCAACCAAATATTTATTATATTTTTATTTTTCAACTTTTTTTTGTTTATTTGAAATAAATCATATTTTAATTTAACTCTAAGTTATACCAAAAAAAACTTTGGAGTAAAACTGTCAAGTGTAAAAGAGACATTTTTTGTTTTATATCATTTTTTTTTAAAAAAAACACTTTATCAAATAGAGAATTATGTTTTATTAAAATGGAAAATTGGTTTTATTGAAATTGGAAAAGCTTTAATTTTAGCTTTTCTAAAATTCATTATTTTTAATCTGTATATTTTTTTAATTGGTTTTATGAGATTTATTTTCTACTATCAAGATATTTTTGTTTGTTTTATAAAAGTTTATAAAAGACCAAAAAAAAATTGAAATAAAAATAATGGTAAGTTATTATTTTTCTTATGCAAAATTATCTTATTTTTTATTTATTGTTTTTTTTGTTTTTTTTTGAAGATTTTTGGATAGAAAGTTTTTAAATTTACAAATAATAAGGTAAAATAAAGTCAAAAATCTTTATACTAGTGGTAATTAACGGTAGTGGTATTTTAATGAAAATGAAAAACTCAGATCGAAATAGCACTCAGAGAAGATTGAAATAAATATTTGTCAAAAAGAAAAAAAACTGGTCAATTGATTAATATTTTTTCTTATAAGAACTATTTGTAATAAAATATATATTAAATTGAGATTAATAAATCTTCTTATCTTTTCAAAATTGGTTTTTTTCAAATTGGATGCTTCTTTAGAAAATATAAATATTTTATTTAATAAAAAAAATATATAGAAAAATGTATATCATCATTTTTAGGTACCTAAAGCTTTGATAGTGAAACGAAATTTTACATGCTATAAAATAATACATAAATTTAAAAATAGTAATTAATTTTTCGGAAAGTCATTTAATTTAATAACTTTGGGCTTAGATTTTTATAGATATTACGAAAATAAAAATAAAATGTATCAAAGTTTAATAAAATCCAAATATCAAAACTTTTTGATATTATTCGGATATTTAATCGAAATTCATTTTATATATAATGCTTCAAATATTTTCATTATTTTTTCTTTGAATAAAATAATTTAATTTAATCTAAAGGAAAAAAATTTTGAAATATTTTTACAAAATTTCGATTATTTGTATGATACATTAAAACCTTGTGAGAATTTAATTATATAAAAATCAAATAAATTAAATTAATGGATGATTATTTTCAACGGGATTTAATAATTTGGCATTTTTGCATAAAAATATAAAAATCGATTTGTTTTCCTGTTCATTAACTGCACATAAATTACTAATTTTTTTTTCAACTTAATTCTAGGTTATAAAGTTTTTAATTTTTGATATCACCTGTATCATCAGTTTTTTAAAGTATAAAAATTAAATAATAATTTGATTATTATTTTTTGAATATCCGGAAATTTAAAAATGATTCTCAAAAATGATGTAAAAATTAGAAACTATCATTAATAGCTATCTTTTTGTTACTTTAGCAGTTGAATATAAATACATAAATATAAATTTTTCTTATATTAATACTATCCTCGTGTGTGAATTATCCATTTTTGTTTATTTGATAATTATTTGGTTGTGAAATAGTTTTTTGAATACTATCATTGGATGAAATTATTAAATTATTATCTAGTTATTTCGTTTAAATATTCAATAATATTTTCATTATATTAATTTTAAAATAAAATTATGTTAATTATATCATTAAAAAATCAAAATGTATGATTTGATTTTTTTAAATATAGATAAAATTTATTTCCAATTCATTAATAACAATTTTTTATCAAAGCGTCAATTTTTTTTTTTAAAAAAAAAGATGTTAATTGTATACTAAATTATAAGATTGTATTGAGGAGTTGTATACTTCCCAGTATCAAGCAAATATTTAATTAATCCATTTGTACTCATTTATCCAACATTATTATCTTTAATTATACTCCTTCCATTCCTTCACAAATAATACCAATAAAAATTAAGTAGCTAAATGTTATTTTTTATATTTTTATATTTTATTTGTTGAATTGGAATTTTTTTTTTTATAATAATGGTCCAAAAAATAGGTTTTAATTTAATTTTTTTTAAAATTTTACTCAAAAAAGTAGTCTTTTTTTACCATGAATCTTAATAAATTATTAATAGTTTATTTTTGATAAAAATTACACAATAAAGATTTTAACCCAACTGAAGTAAGTTTCACAGTAGTATAGAATCAAAATCACCAAAAAAAAAAAATCATTATCACATAAAGGTCGAATAGAAAATATATATAAAATCTAAATACAATATATGGTTCCATTATTATTTCCATGCTAACTTTTCGTATAGTTTTTATTTCTATCATTTTGCATAACTAAAATGGTGCTGGAAAACGAAATTTGCATATTTTTAAAAATTGTGCATGAAAAAAATTATTTTTTAATAATATCTATTTAGTAGTCGAGAATTATACAAAATTACCAGTATGTCAATTTAGTGTACAAATAGTCCCGAAATCAATATTTATATTATGTGGGTGAATGGAAATATTGTTTTCAGCTTAAAATTATAAGCTAGATTTTTTATTCGTGATACATATATATTAATAAAAGATTTAAAGAAAAAAATATGTGATGAAAAACTTGTTCAAAATTACATTATTAATATAATGTATCGATTAATTAAATTTTTTGTGGGCATTATTAAAACTATTTCAGCTTTAGATTCGGATAGCATCGTTAATACGATTAATATTTTTTCTTCGCAGTTTTTAAAATACTTATTTCATATAGCCTTAAAAAAATATATCGTATATTTCTGCAGCATCCTAAAACATTATAAAATTATCTATATTAATATTATAATAAAAATAGTGAAAATTAATTTTCATAATCCTACTATTATTTTTATACAATTAATAAAGATTTTTTCCGATGATATTTTTCATAAAATACTTAATCGGTAAATTTTTAAAACATTTTTTTATGAAAAAAAATAAAATACATATTCTATTATTTGCCGTACCTTTATTTTTAAATAAACGTGTTTCTGAACTAAATAAATTCATCATATTTTTTTTTAATTTAGAGTTTTTTTTATTCAAGACCTAGGTATGTAAGCAATAATAATAATTTTCACAAATTGGCATTTATTTAAAATACTGATTTTTAAAACATTTTTAAAATGCATACATTGTTAAAATCTTCAATATTTGTAAAGTTTCAAAAAAATTAATATGCAAGTCATCCCATTTTGTTAAAAACTATAACCTATTTTAAGATAAAAAAATACCAGGTTTCTAAATGCTCTGATGTTATCAATTGATTAATTAAATAAGAAACCTAGAAGAATATATCAGAATAAAATAAAAATAAAAATAGTTTTCAATTTTAAAGCTAATATGAAAATTTATATTTTATAAATTATGAATAAAAGTCGAAATTATAATCATTTCTATTGATTAAATAGGTATAAAAATAAATTTAAACCTGAGAAAATTTATTTTTTAGAATTGAAATGATAAAAAAAGCTTCATAAATGCAATAGATATGTTAATCTTAATTTAATATCGATGAGGAATATTGGTTAATATATAATAATTCATATAGACAAATTCTAGTTTAAATTTGATATTTTTTACATAATTAGGTAAAATTAAATTTTTTGTGATTATTATATTGATTTATCTCATTTATAAAAACCCTTAATCAGTTATATTTTTTTAAAATCTTAGGTCCTACCCCCCCCCCCACAATTTAACACACCATTTCAATTAACTCAAAATTTTCAAACTTCTAACTTGATTAAATTATGTTAAAAAATTTCAATTTTTATAAGAATAATATGTATTTTGATGATATTTTTAATCCTAAATTAATTAAATTAGAAAAATCTAAATTATATTTCAAGCTCTTAAATTCTTGATATATGTTATTAATATATGTTATTCTTTCCGGGGTTTTAACCTCGAAATATATCTCTGTGTGTGTTTTTTTCAAGTGTATTTAAGGTAAAAATTAATTTAGAAATATAAATGCATGAATTTTTTGAAGAAAAATAACCATAAAAAAATCAAAAAATACATCCCATTTAAAATTTTAATAAATTTAATCTAGAGAGACGATAAAATTATAATCCATTGAATTTTCATTATTACAAAAGATCACATATACAGTTCAATTTAATAGAAATAAACATATTTATTAATGACTAAAGCAAAAATACTCAATTTTTCTTATTAATTTTTTATTTTTATTTTTTAAAAAAATCCGGAATTTCAGTAAAAAAAAACCAGTTTTAGATATTCCAATATATTTATAAAGAAAGTAATAAAAATTTTCATCGGTTCTATATAAGTAAAAAAATTTAACAATTTTATCTACGAAAATAGATTTATTTATATTTGGAAAGAATGTTTTTAAAGCTAATTGTAGTTATAAAAACCAACCTATATTTTTTTTAAAAAAAAAGCGAATTTTTTTCATAAAATTCCCATACACTCCCCTCTGCTACTTTAGAAGCTACATATTCCCAAGGTATTGGTTCAATGGGTCTGTTAAATTACATTAAAACCGAACCTTAAGTATTTTAGTCACGCGTACGCCAATTGGAAATTCGGCTTACTCCAAAAAATATATATATATAGATAGTGTCGACTTTTAGCCGAATTAAAGTATTTTTAGACCCACCTCTCCCAACCAAAAATTTTTCTCAACTTTACACAATCGGGATTAATTGGAATTGGAAAGTTTTTTTTAAAATTTTAGACCGTTTTTGCATAGACATAAGCCAGATGATAGTCTCATTTTGTTTTTTTATCCCATAGAGAGAAACGCTCAAGATTTTTTGGAAATTTTAAGGCACATAAGTTTTGCAGAAAGGTTACTTTTTTTTAAATATATTAATTTTATATTTGATAGACTTTGGACAGCCCAGAAGATCTCCATTCGAAACTTCTCAATTTCCTGTATGCCAATCTTTAGATCAGGGTACATCAGCTGAAGATACGTACAGTTTAATTTCATACAATATTTTTCTATCCGATAACAACTGGCAGGTTTTAGGCCGTTTATTTTTATTTTTTTCTTTCAAAAATGTGATGGTTTACGAAAAACGATCTTTTTAAAAAGATAAAACAATTTGAATTTTTTTTTTAACAAAATAAAAGTTTCTAAAGAAAATTATTAATACAAAAAAATTAAATAATAAAGAATAATTATTTTATTAATCGATTTCTATAAGTATTTTATCACACTGATACGTAAAGTCTAATTCATTTAAAATAATCAGCTTAAAGCCTATTATACCTATTATCTCCGAATTTTAAAAAATTAGTCGAAAAATATAATGTAATATTTTACAAGTTTTATTTTATTCTTTGCTTCTAGTGATATTAATGAATTTTATTTGATTGAATATTAGAAAAATAGAAATAAGAAGATGTGGGTATTCATTGAATCCACAAAAACTTAATCCTCAATCTATAATTTTTTTTTATAAAAAATGAATACGAATGTCTGTCAATAAAAATAACTAGAATATATAATATGAATTTTTTTAAAAAAAAAATTCCATTAGGAAAATAAAATTTACGGAAATTTTTGATTTTTTTGTTTTTAGCCCTTTTTTGAAAAAATAATTCTGTCAAAAAATATAGATATTAATTAAGTATATAATCCTAGTAAAAAATAAAATAAAAATTTATAAAAATGATTTTTATCTGATCATTATTGTCTATTTTTTACAGATATAACATTATCAAATTTTATTTAATCTAAAAATATTTCATGACCTAGATCTTAGAAAATACATTTAAGTAATCGATTAAATAAAAAAAAGAAATAGATTTTCAGTTCTTTGTTACCCCATATTTTCAAATCAACAATGGGTTTAACGGGATCAAATTTTTTTGTTCTTCCCAATTATATAAATTTAGAGAATTAAACCTTATGTATAACATTAGTCCATTAGTAATTAAGTTAATTATTTTTTTAAATTGAAAATCGAATATTATCCTTCGGCTATTGGCCCGAAATTTACGATTTCAAGGTTTTGCATAGATTTCAACTTCATTAAACAGATTTTGTATTGCATCATATATTTATTTAATCTTTAGAAGCCTTAAAGTTTTCAGCAGATTTAATCTTAATCCTTTTTCTTTCAATACACTTTATTTATAATAGTGCCATTTTTTTAATGGAAATTTTCATTTGATCAACATACCTAAATGACTTTACAGGGAGTTTCATTTTTAGGAAAAACAATTTTCATTTTTAAAAACATATTATTACAAGATTGAGAATGCTGATTTTCAAATTAAAGACATTTTCGTACTTACTGGGGCATACTTACTATGTAATTACGGATTTTTAAACATTTTTTTTTATAAAAAAAAGTTTATAACGCAGAAATTATAAATTGTCGGGTTCATATATATTATTCAAGTTAATTAAATGGATAGGCTTTTTTTGATATCAAAACGCGCATAGAAAAAATTACCATGAAATAAAAATAGAATTACAAGTAGAATAAAGCTCTATTATTTATTATATTTTCTAGTAATTCTATTGAGAAAGTGGTTTAATATAGATATATTCTTGAAATTATTAAAAAATTAAAAAATTTCCCTATTTCAACATGATCATATTTTTTAATTTTCGATGCCTTTATTCTTTTTTTTTTCATTTTTCTGATAATATATTGAATGAAGTTTTTTCTAGGTGAAATCATACTCAATAGAAATTATTTTACAAGGAAAATTAGGGTGAAATATTCAAACCACGATGTATTTATGATCTAAATAGCGGGAAACTATCTCTAATTATGAAATCAAACATCTCCATTCGTGAAATAATAGGTTTATAAAAAAGAAGACATATTCCCACCAATTTAATAGTATGTCTCTAAAAATGAAAATAATCATCCCTAAAAATAAAAAATCCTGTAACAGATACTTAAAATAAAGTGTAGCCTGAATCACAAATGTTTTTCTATATTTGCGGTATTATTTAGATTATTGGATAGTTTTATTTATAAAAACGAATGGATATCATAATTAGACAGTACTGCATGTGGTTTTATTGGATTCAAAAATGATTCATAATTTTAAAAAGGGACATTCTTTTCAAGACCAGACTTTTTTTTTACTATGCAAGTCATTGGATATGACAAAATTTAATCATATTAAGCCGATAAAAAAGATAAAAAAATACTTGCCCTAATATACCTTCAACACTATTCAAATAGAAAATCTCTTATATGATTACAAAACAAGACTACACAATAATGTTATACTTTATCTTAGCTCCATATTCCCAAGTTAGGAAAGTAGTGAAATTTTGTTAGGGAAGTTTCTGCTCTCAAAGGGAATCTCTCAAATATTAAAAGGAGGTTTCCGATAAACCCTAATAAACCAATGAAAATACGATGTTGTTTTCAGAGATTATATCTAGGTATTTTTTCGATGGGGTTTATCCATTAAATTGATGATGTCTGTGGAATATTAAAATTTAAGATAAGGTATTGAAAATTAAAATAATTCCGATAATATACAGACAGGA
>LSSL01007411.1:0-16167 GCA_001953115.1 Smittium mucronatum | reverse complement strand
TTATACTATTTTTATATTTTTTAAATAAACATTCCGAGCTAAAAAAAAATCAAATTAAAAACTCTTGATTTTCGGATGACATCCGTGAATCCTGATCGCTTATACTTTAAAATATTCCTAAATTACCGGTACCCGTGATCATAATATCATGGGGGTCTGAACCGCTAGTGCGGCGAAAGTGATTAGAATTAAAAGATTTATCTAACTTTTTTATTCTATCTTATTCTTTATTATTTTTTTAAAAATTGGTTTGCACTATTTTTATATTGTTAGAGTAAAATTTTGAAATAAAAAAACGAGTATCAAGTTTAACGATTTTCTTATTTATTTTTAAAGCTTCCCGACTAATTTAATTTTTACTTAATCTAAAAAATATTCATAGTGTAATCATATTTATATATTGCATAACATTAGTCTTCTCCCAAATTTATAATCATAATATAAAATTCAGAGTCTCTGACAGTTGGATTAGAAATAGATCCCAAAAATTTTATTATAATTTTATTTCTTATGGGATAATTTTTTCAAGATTTTAGTGCTTTCTAAATAATTCTAACAGCGTGAATCTAATAGATATTTTTTTTAATATGGTGCATAACCGTATACCAATTTTAATTTTTAGCAACTATATCCTATTTTTAATCTCTAAATTTTTTTTTTTAAAGATCCACAATCATTTGAACCACTTTTATCAGGAATAAAACCAAAATAAATCGTTATAAATCTGGACTAAAATTCTTTAAATGCAAAATAATACATTAAATTCCTAATATTTAAAATTATAATAGTTTTAGATTTCTAAATTTTTTAATTGCCCCAAATGAATGAAAAAGATTTTTTTTGGTAGCAAATTTTTTAGATTTTTAATTTTAATTTAAAACAAGATATTATGAGCCGAGAAAATTCAATTAAAATCTAAGTTTAAAAAACTCTGAGATAGTAGAAAAGTTTTTCTATCTATTTTTATAGAGTTAATTCAATAAAAATAAGTGTTTATATTTAATTGCTACGCCCTTCTTAATATATATTTTTTAAAAAAAGTTTTACTGGATTTCTGATTTTATTAGATAAAACTTTAGATTAATTTTGATTCTATTTATTATTTATATATACTTCTCCTAGTTCAAACCAAAGAAAAACTGTTTATATATTCTATAACCATTAAATTTTAATATATTTTGATCCTGATATGATCTTTAAATGGAGATATATGAGCGTATTAATATAAGTATTAATAAATTATTTATACTCTTGTAATAAGGTCGTGTTTTTTCGCTCCAAATTTCGTAATATTTTTTTATATTCAAATAAAATTATTTTTTTATTAAATTTAACGCCTATAAAGTTATAATTAACAATAAATTAGAAACTCTGGAAAATAAAAAATCCGAATAATCGGGGTGTTATTTTTTTTCATTAGATTAAAAAAATATATTAATTTCTTTATTTAAGCTGTTTACAGATAAATAGCAGAAAATAAAAAACTGAAAGATGTTGCTTATTTTTTATTTAAAAAAATATGATTCTTGTCTTCAAAAATGCAAAAAATATTCTACAAAACTTTTAAATTATTTAAAAGTCTCTTGATATTGGTCTTCAATTTTTATACCCGTTTTTTATTCATTAGTTTCTATTAATTTCTATATCATCATAACTGGATAAAAATAACTGCTGGGGGGGTTTTTTTGTAGTTTACTCAAAAATGCCTTAATTTCTTTTGATATATTTAAATTAGTTCATCTAACTTTTTTATAAAATTTAAATGGACTAACAGATTATTTCTCTGAGAAATAATTTATGATTTTTTTGGTTTCACCGCTTGGATTTTCAGGAAATGAATCCTGATTTTTTATAAATCATATGAGCATATTAAGTGATAATGTATCCTTTTTTGGAAATTGACCAAATTTACTTTAAAAAAGAATATTTTCTATTATTATTTAGTTACTTATCATTTAAAAATTTTATAGAAAAAAATTTATGGCACTTTCATCCTGTTTTGAGAGAGATCTGATTTATGCAGGCAACCCTGAAACTGAGATTTATTTAAAACACCAAAAAAGTTTCGGAAATACAGGTTTTCTTATTTTTTTCAATTTTTTATGGGAAATAAAACTTTAGTACTTTTTTGATAATAATGTATAAGATTAATATTTTATTTTTAGATTTTTGTTTTGATTTTTTTATCGTAAAACAAAAAATTCAAAAAATATGTCATAAAAATAAGTTAATTAGAATTTTATTTTAATTTTTTTAGTGAAAAATAAATTAATAAAATCGAGAATTCCAACTCATATTTTTATTTTATAAAAATTATGCTAAGAACATAAAACGGTACAAAAAGGACTAAACTTTTTTTGATACAAATTTATTTTTAGCTTTATTGCTTAAACTAAATTACTTCAGCGTATTTTAAATCATTATTTTTTCAAAACTGTTTTTTTTATTGGGTTTATTTTTAATTCTTAATCTTTTATGACTAGTTATTATTATATTCCATTAAATTTATCGCAAATTTTACAAATCAGAGTTTTAAAATAAATCAGTACTTTAGATCGAGAGAAGGTGAAGAATTCTCAGTATATAAAAAACTACGTTTATTCCATTAAATATTGATTCCAGTTCTTTTACAAGAAACTATGAATATATGTGTAAATATATAATCACCATATTTTTTTTGAAAAAAAAATCTATAAATGTAAATAGATGTGATTCCTCTTACCAAAGAAAGTATTCTAGCGTATTTTAATGCACAAATTAGCTTCATTAATTTTTCCTGATTCATATCAAAAACATTTGATGAAGTTTTTAATACGTCTATAATATGAATTATTTAAGGATAAAACTGAAAAATTGCATTAAAAAAGTTTACTGCTTAAGAAATAAAAACCATTTAGTGATTATAAATCAAAATCTGGTGAATTTTGACTAAAATAACTCAACTAATATCCTATAATCCATGTATAATTTTGGTAAATGTAAGTTTTACACAATAAATCGAAAACTTATGAATTCTTTTTTTGAGATTTATGTCAGCGATTGAAGTGTCTTAGGAAGATTTAAAAAACATAATAATTATGGGATTAGATACTAGTAGAAAAGGTATATACATTACATTGGGGTTATATAACAAAGAGATAAACACTTCTAAAATTAATATTTAAGAATTATTGGAAATATCCTCAAAAAACATATATTTCGATATAATAAGAAATGAAAAAGTGTATATATGATGTACTCTATTGTTATGATAAAATTTTGGGCATATTATTTATGTTTTATTAAAATACATATATTAATTAAAATATCTTTCAATTAATTATCTTTTTTAGGAATTTTAGTCTTTTAATCACTTTTAAAATTCTAAAAACTACGAAAAAAATAATCAGATATGTTTCTTACTGAGAAAATTGTTAAAATCATTCGCGTTATTTTTCCAATAATAGTTGTTTTTTTTCGTATATCAAGAGCCCAATCATTCTACCAGGAATCATAGATGTATCTAAAAATGGCTTTAAGGTTGCTATTTGATGTTAAATGAAAAAGAGAGGAAAATATGCAGACAGCACCAGATTTTTAAACCCGCAAATTTAATATCTGATATCACTCTCCAATAACACCCAGTGAACATTAATTTTATCTTTGGTGTATCAGAATAGATTTTCTGCAGATTTATGCAGAATCGTTGAGTAAGATCTAAAAAAGTTTACCCATGGAGTATTTTAAAGAAATTTCGGAGGATATTTAATTTCTTTGTTCTCGATGAGGAAATGGTAATCAATTTATTTACTAAAATCTTCATTAAAAAAATTTCAAATTTTAGAAAAGTTGATGAGTTTCTAAATAAGTTTTTCAAAAATAAGGTTAAAATCGATTCATCTGGTATAAAAGGCCAGATCTAAATAGAACTAGCCTAAATAATTTCTTAGTCAGGTTCAATCACACATTGAAGAAAAAGCAAATGAATTGGAGAAAATCTGATGCAATTACTTCAATTAACAAATGTACTTATCAACAACAGACTTATATTCTGCAATAATACCAAACTTCACCCTATCGGATAAAATAAATCTGAATTAACATATAATAATATATATCCGTCTTTCAACATAATTTCAAATGCTGTAGGTTAAGTTAGATTCATACTCTCAGAAAAAACGTTTAGTTGTGGTCATCTTCAAATCTTTTTTGGAAATAAGTATTGTTATCTTGGCAATTGGAGAGATGTTAGGAATTTCTACCAAAAATATTTGATATTATTCGCTAAGGTAAGCTTCAAAAATTGGGAAAAATTCATTTTCATCTTAAAAATTATTTTATGAGAAAAATATTTCATCACAAATAAAATTATCTTTAAATATATTTATAGAATTAATTATTTAAACCTTAATTTTATTTCATGCACAAAAAAAAAGAGGAAGATCAAAGTAATTTCAGAAAAATTTTCCATTGAGGTTTGAATAGCCAAACTTATTAAAATCATTTTTTTGGAAAGATAAATAGACTAAGGATAAAAATACAGTTGTACAATATATTCTATATTAATATTATTATTTATGGATAGAAAAAGTGAAATAAAGCTTAATTACATACTATCTATGTTTATTTATTAAAATAAATAAACAAGATTCATAAAAAATGTATCATTTTGGTTAAAATAGACACAATTCTGAATTATAGATCGAAATTTTTTGAATATGACCAGCTATTAAAACCGAAACTTTTCAGTATTAAATTTTAAAGTCTTATAAAAAAATTTAAGAACCCAATAGAAATTTAGATTTAAGAATCAGATTTTCTAAGGCCATATTCTATTAGATTTTTCTTTCGAACAAATCTTTGCTTTTAATAAATAGATTATATTTTTTTAAAAGAGAAATTCATAAATAAAATCATCGAGCATTATTATCTAGTATTTCTGATAAATTCAATAACATAATTCTAAGCCAGTATTGTTAAAAAATTCGGAATTATTCATGTTTAATTCTATAATTTGAACTATCATAATTTGAAATGTTTTGCAGACGTTATAAAAAGAAAGTAACTTATCTTTTGGATTTAATATTTTCACACTGCAATAAGATTTTTAGTTTATTACTGGTCTAATTTATACTAAATTTTGCTTTTTAATTATTATTTTTTTTAAAAAAAAAATTCCCCGTAGAGGTTGCCATTCAAGAATTACGTGCCATCCTTGCGCAGGGGCCATACTAATCTTCTCTGAATCGTTCCAATTTTATCAAGTGTCAGAGGTCCGAAGAAATGACATTTAATTTTATTTTTTGTTGATTTTACCAGTTTAATTTGAGGGTTAACATTTGTTAATTTCAATCTGCAATATGAATTAAGAATTTTATGATAGATTTTTTAAATTTTTTTGCTAAAATGATGATTTGCTTATTTCAATCTCAAAGGGTCTCAGAAATTTCAGAATTAAAGTTACTGATTTTATCCATAAGGATAATCCAAGCATAATTTATTCAGAGATCAAGCCTTTTGATTTCAAAATTGTTCTAATTAAAAATTCCACCAATTAATGGTATCAATTCAGCAAAAAATTTATCGCCACTTGGGCTCTGAAATTCAGTTTTTATAAAATTATAAATTTATAATTTATTCAAGAGATTTTGAGCCAATTAATTTAATTGTGTATCATTTTATTAATAACAGAAAAAATATAAATAACAATGGATATTATTACTTTTTTGATTTTCACAAAAAGATTTCAATGTATAATCTCTAAGTAAACAGGCGTTAATAATGTGATAAAGCTTTTAATAATCACAATTTAAAAAATTAAATTTTTAAATTTTTACATTAGTGAGAAAGGGGGTATGTGCAAATGACCCTAATATCAAAGGGATATTTTCCTTTTTTTTCAGAAATAAATAATACTATTAGAGTAGAATAAGTTCACATAATAACCTTTGAAACAATTGATAACACCGAGATTTATAATTTAGAAATTTTTGAGCTCGAAATACCCTTCAGATTTATCTTATTTTTTTTTTGGGATAAAATTTTGAAAAACTTCAACGACGAGATCTTGTCAAAACTAAATGTAAAAAACTATCTGGGTAAGATAGATTATCAGATATCCAAAGCAGTGGAATTTCCCAAGAAATGGAAATTCCTTGTGTGATGCAATCCCAATTAAGGGACCAATCTTCAATGTTGGAATTTTGTTTTGCAGAAGATTCATCAGTTTTGCCTACTAATTTTGAAATAGACTCATTATCGGATATAATAGACTGAATTGAATCTAATAAGCTAGTGAACTTGTATTCAACAGAATGGGGTTCTCCAAATATGTCATTTTTGGGAGGGATTGAGAGAATTGGAGATATAGGAGCTTGGTAAATAATGTATCTGTCTTCAGAGAAGGACTCGACGTCATTAAAATACAAGCGTACAGGGATAGCCTTAGGGAGGTTGATGGGTATTTTTTCAGATTTAAAAATGGGAGATAATTGAATTAGAGACCAATCTAATTTTGAAGTGTATAAGCCTAATAAATGACGAACTAATATAAATGCAGACATTTTGTGAGAAGAGAGTCCATCGAGAAGTTCAATCTGATCGACTTTAGAAAGCTCCATTATTCTTTTTGAAGAGCCATGCCGAATAAAATCAGCTTCTTTTAAAGAAAACATGAACATATTTTTCAGTAGTTCAGGGGAAGGGGATTTGATTAATTTGTCATTTGGGTATTTTCTTATATGTAAAACCAAGTCCCAAGGGGCAGAAGGGTATTTTTTAGGCTCGTTTTGAGGTTTCGTAGCGGAAAGATGAGCTTCTATAGCTCGGTCAAGATTTGAGGAAGATTTCTCTATAACTATTTTAGGACTTTTGCCCAAGATTTCAATATCATACAACAAGCCTATAGGATAATGCCTTTAATTAAAATGTAAAAAAATAAAAGTTAATACATAATAAAAAGATTGTAGATATATTTTTATGAAAATAAAGAAAAGAAGAGAAGGGGGGGGGGTGTGGAGTATGAAGTAGTACCATTTTAAAGGGATCCCATTATATTCCAACCAAAAGTCCTGCTCCTTTATCCCTAGCTCCCCACCGAAATCAGGGGAGTTGAAAGAGAATTTGGGAGAATCAGGATTATTTTCAAGCAATAAAAGAGGAATTAGCCATTGTTCTTTAATTTTTTTGAATAGAAAAGGGAAATATGTATTTCTATGCCCTAGCAACTAAAAAAGAAATTATGACCGAAAAAAAAAAAAATAAAGTTGCCACAAAATGATCAAAGTGAAGGAGTAGATAGGCTTACATGGAAAGTTTGAAAATGATTGGGAAGAGTTGAAGTGGAGGTTAGTTCGATGGAATCTGTGGGATCTAGCTTTAAACGTATTGGGATGGAAGATTCATAAATTCTTTTTTCGATTTCTTGGGAAACTTGGCCTTTAGACATGATTTTAAGAAAAAAATGGAATAAGAGAGTTGCTCTTCTAATATACAAATATAATGAAGCTGGACTAAATGGAGAGGCTTTGTAATACTTGGGAAATCTAATTTAACTTAGCGACATGAGATTAGGGGCGAAATCACCAAATAGAGATATTCGCTTAGAGCGCATCGCCAGTATTTTATTCAAGAGACTCCCATTTGGACCAATCAAATACATTAGAGGTATGTTTTCTTTGAGTCTGATTTTTATTGGCTTGTATTATTTATTGGTTGCAATTGAGGATCTTAGAATACAGATTACAATAAAAGCAACAAATTTCTGCCTGATTTTGTAGTACGAAAGTCAAACCCGACATTTTATACAGACGATATTCTCAAATGAGTTAAGTTTATGGGGCTGACGAAGATCATAGATTTCTTTGGCTTTTTAAATTTTGGTACTCACTAGTTTTATTTGGAGCTATTGCACTAACCCATGCCCACACATTCTTTTCAACTACTAAAACATCAAATCTTATGGTTTACACTATTAAACTTAGGCAGCAGTTCCTATTATATATAAGACCGGTTAATAGTGATTAATTATACTTTAGGTCCACCCATCCTTTGGATATTGATATCTATAACCTAATCAAGATAATCCTTTATTAGCTTACCCCCCCCCCTCCCCAAGTTTTTAAACATTACAAATATTAAAACTGGTTTAGGAAAGGATGATTTTCCAAATTCTATGAGATTTGGTAGCTTTATGCTTTAATAATACTCCCAAGTAACTTTTGGAGAATATGTTGGCACTTAGTTTAATATTAGTCAATACTATCTATCATAGAAAGTCTCTGAATTTAACATTTCAAAAATTAATAGTGCGCTGTTATATGAAAATGATGCGATTGGATGAGATAGAATATGCAGTGTCAGGACTGAAGACCCACAAGATATTTTGTCTAATTTTAAAACCTATTAAACCTCTAGATTAAAAAAATACCGCCCTGTAAAAACAAAGTATTTCTGCAAAAAACTGACTATTTTTGTTAATTTTTAAATACTTGAATTTTATTGGCCAAAAATTAGGTGAAATGTCATGTAGGAAAATTTTCCAGTAGGACTCCAGTCGCGTCGCCATTTAATCCGTTATTCAAAAATTTGATCAGAATAATCAACTATTAAATATATTTTCAATCTATAATAGGATTATCCATCTAAAAAAATCACTTTGATCTTTCATGTGTTAAAGTTTATCTTGCACTCAAATTTATATTATTCCAACTAAGACCTAAGATACAATGAAAAAATACCAAGACTTTATTATTTCGTCCAGCGTAATATCCCACACATAACTATTAATAGAAACAGTTTAATGCAAGGCTGCGTTTTCAAATATCCACTTTATATTATATAAGAATTATTTAAAAGAAATAAAATATCAGCCCTAGTAAATACTAAAATTAGTATATAGATTCGTAAAACCCCATATAAAAAATAATCAAAGATACTGCTTGACTTATCTGCGACATCTTTGAGGTAAATTTGAAGTACTAAATCCAAAACTTAAAACAATATATTCTCGTTTCTTCGACCTGATCATCAGAGCAATTTGATTTTTTTTTTTTTTGAATATAAATATTCTTTCTAAAAATCCCATTTCAATGAATGGGATTATTTAGGGAATTTACAACATACCGTTTTTAATTTATACAATCATTTCAGAAATTGGAAAAGTATATATTTTTGATTCCTTTTTTTTTAAATAAAAGCAAGATAAACGTATAAAGCCTATACTTTTTTTTTAATATTTAAACTCTCTCTGTGGTACCTATGAGAATTGATGAGTATATCAAAAGTTTAAAGCATGCCTCCTTGATTTATAGTAATACATAAATCCATAGAAAATGAAAAAATACTGTAGCAATACATATTTTATAGGAAAAAAAAATTAGTTTTTATTATCTAAAATAAAAAATCAGAATTGAAATTATTTTAATTTACATTTTATTATTATTGTTGCTTTAAAATGATTTTTTATCTAAAGTAAGTAATAAAGTTAGATGGATTTCATAATTACTGGCAATGAATATGAATGGGTCAAATAGGGAAAAATCAAATATTAAATATTTCGAGTCTTATTTCAGAAAAAATGAAACAGTTAATAGTCACAAAAAATCAAATTCATCCATTGACTTCAAAAATATCCAAGAATTCATTATCAGGATCTTTACTTATATCTGACAGTTTTTTGTCTAAAAAAAATCCATTATTGGATTTTCATGATTTTTTTTTTTTTTAAAAAAAAAAAAAACTATACCATATTTTTTAGACTATATATAATACCAGAACGCCCAGTTTTATTCTCTGTAAAAAAAACACAAAAAAAAGTTTTTAAATATTAAATTTTATAACAATATACATTAATAAATCAGTAAATTATATCTTTTCACTAACTTTACTAGCAGAAAGTGAGAGAGTTGATTTTCTAATATCTCATACTAAATTTTTGAAAATAGATATTATTCTATGATCTGGAATTACAAAATAGCATTTTAATTCTAAACCAGAAAAGGCTTTTCTTTCAACCATACCCCAATTTACATACATATTTATTAAAAACTAATACAGTTAATTCAATAGTTATTTGATTTATAATGAGCTAATCAATTAGAGGGTTAAAATAAATTGACTATATTCAGGTTATAGACAATATACTTTCTTTCTCGAGCTCCATTTTTCTAAACCAAAGCTTTTTTCATCCTTAAATTAACCATTTATCTTTACAATAAGTAAAAATATGTTTCTATAAGTTTTTTTTTATAAAAAATGTGGAAAACCAGTTTATTGATACAAACTTTGAGATAATTTGTAATTTTTTAGTTTTTTTTAAAAAAAGGGGGGGGGGGTAAAGGGGAGAATAAAGAATATTAGAAGAAATCTAATGGATATGGAAAAGAGGTTATGCACCGAGTCCTCTTCGTGGATCTCTCATTACCGCCTTGACAGGATCTATGATTCCATCCCCAGTAGCACCAAGAGATTTTCCTGGAGACCAGCCCATTTTAGCAAGCATTTGATGGCCCTTGTTGGTGTTTCCAATGGAGGAAACACCCTCGGCTACCACTGCCGTTTTGTTGGTTTGGATATGAGAAGTTCCTCCTAACTCAAAGGAACTGAAATCGAAAATTCCCTTTTTAAGATCTCTTTGCCTTTTCGTGATGCGATTTGGAACAGATTTCCCCTCAGTATCATTTTTATCAACTTTTTTGGCTAGTTCTAAAATTTGCTTAACACAGGAGATTTTTTCGTTGGGAAAGCCAGTTCTTTTGGATCTGGTGAGTATTGGATGGCGTAGTCTTCCACCCCCATCTGATTTACAAATAAGGTTATACTCATTTGCAAGAAGCCTAACTAGCTTTCGATCCCTTTTATTCATAGGCCATAACCATAAGCTACTAATTGAATTATCAGAAACCAAATTAATGACTCTCTTGTGAACCAAGTCAATATTAATGCTTTTTAAAATAGGAATTTCTTTTTCCCTCTTAGGTTTTTTATTTTTATTTTTATCCTTATTCCTTTCTTTGTTTCCATGTTTATTACCCGACCCTGGATTTTTAGATTTTTTAGTATCTTTTGGTTTGGGCATAAATTTTTTATTTAACCCAAAGTCTTCATGTTTTGAAATACACTCATCCTCAAGTAAATTATCAAACATATCTTCAGAGTCTAAAAGGAATAGCAAGTTATTTGAAAAGGGGATTTGTAGTTTAATAAATAAATAGAAAGCTATACTATTTTCAGTTATCTCCAAAACTGCATTATCAAAGTTTAGAGTGTCTGATCTCATCAGAACTTGATTGAGATAATCTTCGGAATTCTCTTGGCCTTTGATATTCTAAAAATATATCAAAGAGATAAAATTAAAATGAAAAATAAAATTAAATAAATATTACATTGAAATAATCCTGAAGTATCTCATCAGAGGAATCCTTCCCGCTTTTAAAAGAAAGAGAACCAGATTTTTTCGAATTTTTTTTCTCATTTGAAAAAAACGATAACTCCTCAAATTCTTCAATTTCCTCTTCTAGAGACTCACTGCTATCTTCATCTTCACTTAATTCAATAATGAAATCATCAATTTGATCAAAAAGAGGATTTTGATTTGTAGTATCCGGTATAAAATCTGTAGTACTAAATGAAATTGAGCCTAATTGAAGATCAGCTTTTTCAGTAACGACATTGTTTTTGGGGATTTGAGAAGAAAAATCAAGCTGTTTTTTTGAAGAATTATAAGATTGGTTATTCTGAAAGCGCCTGGAATTGGGGACTAATTCAAAACCAGAGAGGTCAAAGCTAAGAAAACTATGTAAATCCTCTTCGGTTAAATACTTTTTATTTCCGAAAGATGTAGTTTTATACTCGGTTTTAGATGGAACGGAATCGGCAGCTTTCTGGGATATTGAACTCCCGGAATTTGTCGGATTACCCGAAACAGTTGAATTTCCAGAGTTTTCCTCAGAGGCCCCAAAGCTATTAGTTGTTAAATCAACAGATTTTGAGACATCTTTTTTTTCATCTGAATTATGTTGTTTTATTTGAGCTAGATTTGACGGGGCTGGATTTGTGTCGATTACGAACAGTTGGGAGGAATCCTGAGCATCTTTATCCATTGGGACAATTTAAGAAATCAATAATAAAATGCGTTTGTTGATATAATAGACATATAATGATTGAAATATCAAAATATTTTTTAACTTTTGGATTTTAATTGAAATAAAACCTCAAACAGGAAGTTTTTTAACATAAATCCGAAACCGGGCTGAATTCATGCTAAGGGCTATTCACCAACTTTTCCAGCAAGGTTTGTTCTACTACCGTTGTCAACACAACTGCCAATATTTATTACGCCAAATTATTAGTTGTCAATTTTAAACACTACTAAAAGTCACAATAATTTCCGTACCTGATTTGCTAAAAACTAATAAGTGTTTTTGAGTAGATTGAAAATTACACCAATAATATAAAAATAAAAATATTCATAGTTCAAAATTCGATTCTATTGGGTTTTATTATAAAATAATTTGTCGTCTTCTAACTTTGAAAATGATATTAACCCATACAACGTTTAAAGTGATAGGTAGCATTATTTATTAAGCGACGAGGGAAACAAATTTACATAAATGCGCCTAAAAATATGCCAATAGTACTCCATTATTACACATGCCTATATGGATGATTGAATTCTGTTGGTAATCAACAAGTTAAAACGCAATTGGAGTATTTCAATAGAATAAATGCCAATAATCTTATGAAAATAACCCGAATTAAACGAAAAGAATGCACCTTTTTAATCCTTTCCGGGCCCAAATTTGTGCTTTGCCCCTATTTGTGTATATTTACAATTCTAATTTGCCCAAATGCGTGATCAACCCAATGGTATTCGAATAATATTAAACTAATCATAACATTGAGCATAAAGTGAAAGCCATTTTTTGTACCATCGCCCCTGAAAGGGTTAAAAGAAAAAATAACTCGTTACAATAATTGGGTATAAAGCATTTGATCCAATAGAAATTTCAGAGCCTGTAAATTTTGAAACTTTATAATCAGATGTAATTAGCAAATTACCTTTATTTTTTTACAAAAATGAACATAATTTACCTATCATTCTAGCTCGTGGTAAAGAAACCATTTTTTTCCGATTAATCACGAATAATCGGGAAAAACACACTTAGCTATTCCATAATATCGTTATTAAACTTAAAAAGCTTTATCTTTCGTCTATACATCCTCTATTTATTTAATTATAAGGCGTTTTAATAAAATAGATGATTTCTATCCCAACCCTTTGGAGATTCTATTTTCATTGATACTCATGATATCGAAATGATTTTAGATCGAGATTATTGTGTGCTATATGATATTCACAAACCAGAATTACTACAATTGAACAGATTTTAATACGTTTTATCATAATATCCTTATATAACTTGTGAAGAGTTTGGATAGTTTTTTTTAAAAAAAAATCCAAAATTATGGGTCGCGCACAAATTTGAATTAACCAAATTATTATAATTTGGCGGCTAAAATATGTGATGAAAATTTTTTTCGCTCATAATTTTGTTAATTGTTACATTATATAAATAATTAGAAACGAAAAATTTAAAATCGATGAGTTATGTTTTGATAAATCGGTGTATAAATAAATTGGGATAATAGGATATTTTATTATAATCTACTATTTATGCTTTTATACGTTTTTATATTTCTTATAAGTAATAAAATCATTTTAAAAAAAACCAAGCTCTAGCCACTAAGAAAATAATAAAGATTAAAAGTTTTATTTAAATAGTTCAATTTATGGAAACCCGTTTTTTGTGTACTAAATAAATTACAGAATGTTATACCTAAATTTGGTATTAATTTTAATTGGAGTGAAAATAAGCTCAAGGGTGAATTTTTTGAACAATTTTTAGTCTGCCCTCATAGAGATTTTTTAAAAAACATCTATCATTAATAATCAAATAAAAAGGATAAAATAGAGTAAGTATTAAAAATATATGTTATTAATTAATCTGCAAAAAAAAAAATAATCAATTAAGGCCGATTCAGTTCTGAAACTATTGTAAAAAAATATATCCACTATGAATTTGCCACATGTATATAATGAGAAATTTGAAATTTGAGATAAATTTAGTATATATTATATATTATATATTATATATTATATATAATAATAATAAATTAAATTAAACTTTGTTTAAAATTAATTTTATGAAGGAGTTATAAATAGTTGGGGAAGCTTTAGTGTCATATAATGGTTTTATTGTTTAAAAAACCCAATTTTATTTGTAAATGTCTTTAATAAATATTTTTGGACTTAAATAAAGTTGGTCAAAACTCTCATCTAAAGATTTTATTTTTCAGTTTTAGAAAGAAAGTAGACGTTTTTTTTATTGTTAACAAGCTTTAAAAAATCTGAACATTATTTGAACTTACTGGAAAATAATTATCTTTTTAGTTATTAATTAATAAAAAACAGCAAAATAGTGATAACCAAAAAATCATCTGTAAATATTGTTCCAAGGGCGTTGGCAGCTCTAACTGAAATTTATTCCAAGCTTTTATAAGGTGCAAAGGGGGTACTACAACATCTTTAGCTTAACATTTGAAAAAACATGGTATTGATTACAAAAAATAGCAGAAATAAAGAAAAAAGAGGAAAATTTAAACTATTTAGAAATGAGGAACAGATATTTTCGTATTTAACTGCAAATTAAGATTTTCAATAAATTTGATAGTGAAAAAAGCCAATCTATAATAGATAATTTTATAGTTCTTAACATCCCTTTTCCGTAAGTAGATTTAAGATAAAAAAATATTGAATTATCGTAAAGAAAAGGTTTTAGAGATAGCGGAACTACTCCAAAAAAGAAGAAAAAAAGAAGAAAGATTCAGATAATTTTAGATGAATGGAAAAATATAAAGCTTTATCGATTTTTGGGAATAAATTTACATTTAAATCACGTTAATATCATAATATCGGGCCTTGTGAAAATAGACGGAATTCGCACATCAGAAATTCTAGTGGAGTTAAAGAAAAAATATTAATTAATTTGGATTAAAACTTGTAAGAGATTTTTCTGTTCGTCTAATGCTCGCAAATCATTTATGATTAAATATGGGATTGATACCAACAGAAAGCCAAATCTTTTTAAACCATAGTATTAATCTAGACAATAAAAAAGTTTTATGCTTAAAAAAAAATGATCTTGAGCTTTGGATCAGTCACAGATAAAGTTTTTATCCGAAAACTCTGGATTGGTTGGAAATATAGCAAATTTTAGTGATATCTTCGATATCGGAATATGCGAAAAAATTGTTCTTTTTTATAGCGGTAATATATATCGGGATATACTATTTCACACAATAATAATAAATATATAAAACGCTCACAATAAAAAATAAAGACTTTCAAAATCTAGTTTTGAAAAAAAAACTGTAAAAGATTTGAACGAAAACAGACTCAAGGATAAAGCATGAACTCAATGATTATCGTTAATCGGTAGAAAAATTCTGGAAAAGATATATAAAACCCGGAAATTTCCGCAATTCCGGAAAATATACACAGAATCTATTTTTTACCAGTAATTTCTGTCGGTGAATTTCGAGAAAATTACACAAAAAAGCATATGCAGATTTTATTCGACAGATTTTTTTATTCCGTTCATTCATTCTCTGTTCCAAAAAACAAACTTGTATTTTTATTCTATTTTGAGACCCAGGAATACTATGAAGTTCTTTTTTTTCTAGTTATCATTTTCTATTTGATGGTTAATTAGGCTTATCAAATTATTAGGGACTATATTAAATAAAATATTTTTATTATATGACAGTGATAGCTATGATTTAGCACTTTTCTTGAAAGGATAAAAATGAGACATATCCATTAGATAAAATCTTTGACAAACCACGAAAGAAGCATATCTATGAAATATTATTGGTAATTTGTTGTAGCTTAAGTTAAGTTTTAGACAAAAAAAAAAAATAGCCAAATTTTACATTTCGAAAATAAAATTCAGGAAATTTTCCGAAATTTGCAGACAAAGATGACTGTTAAAAAATAGATTATGTATATGTTGTACGTGGATATGAACAATACGTGGATTTGATACTTAAGGGGTGGATTTGGTCTTATGTGGATTTGACCTCTTAATGGTGATTTTGACTAGTAACTATATTTAGTCTCTCAATTTT
>LSSL01007408.1:0-11273 GCA_001953115.1 Smittium mucronatum | reverse complement strand
TTCCAAAGATCAAACCAATACCATATGTACTAAATTTGGCTTAAACTCTATTTATTTTTTGTTTAATCAAAGTGATATTTGTAGTTTACTTTTTTTGATCCGAAACCACCACCCCCCCCCCCTTCGAATTTTTTTTTTTAAAATTGTATACCATTATAATTATTTCTTGCTAAAATTTAAACCTCTAGGAATTTTTTTTATTTTTTTGGTGCTGGGAATTTGTTTTACATTAAATGGAATTGTTTTTTTTTTTTAAAAAAAAAAACAATTTGAAATTAAAAAGAAAAAAATACGTGAATATTTCGTAATCCGATTCTTCTCTTCTGTTCCATAAAAAAATGGAGTTGGTAGTAATATATATATATATATATATACCTGGTATTTTGTGAAAATCTTTCCAATACGGCAGTACCGTTCGGCTCATTCATATCAAATCTATACCAGTGGCTGATTATACAATTTATTCAATACTTTTTAAACACTGAATGTAATGTGTTTTATTTTATCCGTATTAAAGTCAACTGTTATATTTCCATGATATTGTTTTAAATGACCAATTTATATTAACATATTAATACCTAAACCGAAATACTCTACACCAAGCGCTTTATAAAAATCGGTATTTTTTTCTTTATTTCATTCTGCTCTTGGTAAAAAGTCCCAATATCTAATTCTATTTATATTGTAAAGTTTAGGTGGTAATGGAGGGTGGTTGAAACTCTTTAAAAATTTCCCAACATTCCTCAACATCATTTACGAACACTATAATCGGATATTTTGATCTTGGAAACAATTCAAAGCTGGTAAATTCTTTCCCATAAATTAATTCTGTTCCCTAGAAATCGGGATTACCTAATATCACAATAAAAAAAAGCTATAAATAAATTGGGGATTCCTCAATCACAAATCTCATATAATACACCTCCTCAAAAAACAAAAGAAAAAAAATATTTGTGAACCAGCTGGACACTTTCTAGTAGTGTAGGGAATGGATATATAACAAAGCAAAAGAAGAGATTTTATTATTATCGGCTGGAAATTTCTTTGAAAATCTTGTCTATTACAAAATATAAATTATTTGCATATATTGATGTGATTTATTGAGTTTTTTTTCTTCAATCATGTATATGGAAAGTACATAACAATTAATGTGCCAGTGTACGAAAAATACATTATCTATGTTTTTTTTTTTTTAATATCATTTTTAAATTCCAAGATTTTTTTTTTTTGTATCAGGGGAGTGGGAGCTGGTTAAACATTTATTAACTGCACTGAGTGAATCTTGAGGTGGAGAATACCCTTAACTCACCAAGCGCAAAGTTTTCCGTAACAGAAAACTCACTTATTTTTGCATATAAAAAAAATACATGGTTTCTCTAGTTTTTGTGGAACTCAAACATTTTTAGTAGAGCTTTTTTAATACTGATTGCAGCTAGCTCAAAAGTAGGGCTATATACTTGAAACCCTCGGAGATATTTAATATATACAATGAGGGCTTTCCACAAATGCCCTAATAGTTTTTAGGTTTTGTGTAGCTATTATTAGATTAATAAATTGATAAATCTAATGCTCAAACATACTATTTTTTGTTTGAAATTTCAAATAATCTTAATAATTTATTGATTACTTGTAGAGATTCGACCCTTTTTTTTTAAAAAAAAAAAATTTCAATTGTGAATTACAGTTTTAATTTTAGAATTAAAAATGATCAAATGAAATGAAATGAAACCTATATATATATTGTATTATTTTTACTAAAAAAAATAATTAAATCCTTATCCCATCCTTATATTGTTTTTTTTTTCAGTAAAAATAAATATATTGAGTCTTTTAAGAGTGAATAATTCGATTTCAAATTGCTGAAATCATAAAAATAATAAAATAAGCTAAAAATGATGTACAATTATTAAACAAGCGGGTTTTTTTTTATTTATTTATAATTATTATCCATTAAAAAAATAAAATAGCTTCAGATACCCTAATATCAAAAATAGAGCTTAAATAAGACTTATATCCAAGTTAAAATAAAGAAAAGAAAAGAAATTGAAGAAGACTATTTTAAAAAGGACCAAAGAAGGGTCAAATCAGATTTAAACGATTTTTCTAAAAAAAAAAAACTAGGATATAGAATGCACATAAAGAAATCCGAAAAATATCAATGCAAATTCTATAAAATGTATATATGAAATAGTAAAAATAGTCTCAGTTATTAAATTAAAGCAGATTTTAGTTGTTTTATTCCATAAAAGAATGATAATTATATTATTAATTTTGATTTTGAATGAACCCTTACTCTATTGCATGAAATTTTTCCATCAGGAGTTTATTTTGCGGTTAAAAGCGGTTGCACATTTTTTCGAAACCTTATTACCAGGATATTTATTTTTAGCCGTTTATTTTTTAATGTATTTACTATATTTAGATTCTAATAAAATTCTTGCCTTAGTAATTTTATAAAGGGATATAGAAAGTTTATATTTTTTTTTTTTGTTTTTTGTTGTTTTATGTTGTTTCATTTCACTATAAAAATAGAAAGGTGTATTTGGAAAAGGAATAAAATTTTATCTTGAAGATTTTATTACATAAAAAATTTTTGTTAAGAAAAAGACACGCTATCTTTGGCCAATATTTATTGAATTTTATAAATTCATATTTAAATTTAAATTTATTTTTTCAAAATAAAAATAGGTGGTATGAATTCAGCACTACTTTTATATAGGGATTTTATAGAAAATTTTATACCGATTTTTTTTTTTGTAAAAAGTAAATCCATTACTTTAGAAAATTTTCTTTGAAGTCAATCCAACTCATTTCCGTTTTAGTTTATTTAAATATCTTATTTACACAAAGACACTTTCTCTTTTTTTCTCGAAACTTGACTGGCTATTCTTAATTGGAAAAATCTGATTCAGAGTTATAAGATAAATCCCTTTCTTTACTATAAATTATACATATAACTCAAGTGGATAAATCATAAAGGAAATAAAAAACAAAAAGTGTTTCAAAATCATATAAAAAATCAACACTCACAAAAGAATAAAAAAAGAGTGCGTGTTATTTCGCTTTAAATTCCTGATCTGAAAGATAAAAATTTATTTTCATATAATGATGTAGCTATATTTTTTCCTGAAAACAGAAATTTATGTTTTACTAGTAGTTAGTGGAAGATTAGTCATCCTTATCCTCGAGGTAAAATGTATAAGGTCTGTTCACTATAAAAATTTAACTTTTAGATCAGGGAATTCTGATAAATCCAATAACTTTATATCTGAACAAATTCCCAGGATAATAAATTGACCATCATAGAAGTGCCTTTATATGATTGTTGAAAATATTATAGTACAGAGAAAAATCATAGTATGGAAATTATAGAGACTTTATTGAATTACCAACATATAAATTTATAAGGCCGCTAAAAAAAAATTACTATAGTTTTTTCTTAATAACTGTAGGAAAAGAAAATTTAATGATAATTTCCAGAAAATGAAGGGAATTTTTTAATAGAAAGTTTTTTAAACAACTTGATTGGATATTAAAAAACATATGCGTTTATTAAATTTTAAAATTTTAATGGATTTGTTTATTTTTTTATCAATCAATATTTCACAAATTAAGAATACAATCAGGTATACTTATTTGGCAGATAGTGCCAAGAATTATCATTCTCCATCAATTAATCAGAAAATAGAGCACCATTTCGTCTCCTCAAAAAAAAAATTGTTAGACTCTAAAGCATTAGGATTAATTATTAAGGATTCTAGTAAAGGGTCAGTTAGATAACTTGATCAAATATGGAGATTTTTACCAATCTAAAATTTTTCCAAAAAAAAAAAAATTTTACTTAGAAAGAGGAATTTTAGATGCCTTTTTTTATAATACTAGAAAATTCCAATCGGATTATCTTCAGCGTATTTTTTTTTTTTGAAGTGGTTTGGTTTTTTATTTATTAAATCGCGCAGAAGCTTTCGAAAAGCCAAACATCCATTATCAGGATAAAATTTGTAGCATCGGGAGAAATTTTTCATTTTCTGAATAAATGAATTCAAAAATCTATATTTTTTATTGCATGATATGGGTATATAGTATATAATTTTACTTATCTATAAATTTTTCTAAAAAAATAATTCTATTCAATATACGTATAAATAAATGGGAATTATCTTATATGTTTAATTTTAAATTGAGATATTTAATCAAATATTGTTTACAATATTTTTGATCCGAACACTGAAAATTCTCTCAATATCATTAGCTAAAGCCTGTATTAAGAAAAATTCCAAACGTGTTAATCTTATTTAAATTAATCCTTGTTATTTTCATTTAAACATCTTTAACGAGATATTTGGCTATTAGTATTTAGATACTTACATAAAGAGATTTTTCAAATGTAGTTTTCAATGAAAAAATCTTTTATGGTGTATTTTTTCAAAAAAAATGAAGCCAACTGAGTGAAAGAAATATTTTTATACATTTGAACAAATTTTTTTCCTTTCTTACAAAAAAAAAACACATGAAATAAGAAAAAGAAATACACCAATACTTTAATTTATTAAAAGATAGCCAAAAATGTTATAGATAAAAAAAAATTGCATCTTAGTTCATGTTTAATATTAAAAAAATTCGGCTTTAGTTTTTTAATATACTTAAACTTTGCTGTGATTATTTATAAAAAAAATAAATCGAGTTAAAAGCAAAATATGTATATTAAATCAATAAATTTTTTACTCTAATAGATATCTGGATATTTTTAAATTCTGGGATTATAAGATATCAGAGTATTATAAATATATTTAAAGGGAATAATTTCAATATTTCAATACAACTTTTTTCTATTTCTTTTTTCGAAATCCGATTCAATATACCAGAAAAGCTTAGGCAGAAATATAGTTTGTAAATCCAAAGTAAATAAACCAGAAATGATAATTTTCAAAGAAAAAAATTGAAGTTGTTGTTTACATTTTATATAATAACTTTTATTATGGGTTTAAATATTAAAGATATTTCTTATCTCCTAAGGTTTTCATTCTGGATATTTACTAAGCTTAAACCTTCTAATAATTTCTATTCTTATCCGGATGATTATTGAATACCAATTTATCTATAATTTATAAAAAAAATATGAAAATAATATAAAAGCGTCGAATGAATAAAATATTAACAGCATTAATATGATCTTTCAGAGAAAGGCTTACCGTTTTTCAACTGAGGTAAGAACCAAAAAAAATTATTCTGATTATAGATGACAGGATAATAGAGAAAATTAATAATTATAATCCAATCAACTATTTTTGACTATTTTTGATTAATTCTGATAAAATTCTTTATCGAATGAAATATGAATACGATATATTGATTTTCGAATAATTGCGAGTAAAAAATCTATTTAGAACACGCAAATAGCGAATTTTTTTTGTGGTGTTAGTTTGGAATAGAAAGAGAGTTTGTTTTTTTTTTTTTTTTTCAGAATCCTCTTTTATAGGGAAAAAAGATAATCTAGACAATTTTTTATTTGATTTTTTTTATTGGATGAAGATATTAGCTGTAAAACATATTTTAGCGACAAAATGTATGTAATATAAGTTTATAATAAATGGGTAAATATATATATATATAAAGGTATTAAAAGACTATACGCTGTTTAATCTAAGTCATTATGCAGCTCAAATATGGCTCTGATGAGATAACTATTTTTCCAAAAAAGTTTAAGCTATAATTTTTGGAGTTAAAATTTCAAAATCTTATGATTTATTTAGAGTTTTCTCTAAGAAACTTTGAAAATTTTCTATTTTTTCTCGCCCTTCTCTTTTTTTCCAGATTCTCCTTTAAAACTTCTTGTTCTTTTATTCTAGTTAAATCGAAGAATTTCAAGCCACTTATTCTCAATGGCGACTTCATTATATGAAATTTGGTCAATGCTACACATATATCTCTTAATATTTCAAGATTTTTTCAGAATTTCTCTATAAGTATCTCTGGTTACTTTAAAAAATCCTTTCATTCTACCAAAAAGTTCTCCACTATTATTCTATCGCTATATAAGTTTAATTCCACGGATATTTAATCGTTGCTATTAGAGTTCTCAGTATTATTTTTTAAACCAGAAGAACTTTCAGAGGACTGTGTCAGCCTTGTATTATTTTGCTGATTGTGTTTTTTTGTTATAACACCCTGAATTTTTTTTCAGGCATATATACCCCTTGTAAGCCATGATCGAAAATTCGCTGAAACTTCAATAGTAGCTATTTTTATAATATAGAACTTTTTTTGAACAAATTCCGATATTTGGTTTTCATTTTTCTGCAAAATTACATACCGGGTACTTAGCCTCCAGCAATGAGGCTAATGGACTCGCATCTACCATCGGGTATTACTGCAACTTCTCTTTTTAAACTGTATCTTTTTTGCATAATAGAATAGAATATTTTGGAGCCAGGGAAGGTAACAAATGGTCTATCAATATAGAATACTGTGCAGTCTATAATTAAAGCAACATAAATTTTATTTCTCAATATTATCGATTGAGACAAATATATGTCTTTTTTCATTGGGCGCATGTATTTTTTTAATAAAGTTTTCCTTATAACGCTAGCTGTATAATTCATCTTTGTTCATATCAAGGCAGATAAGGATCCAGAGTCTTGCGAAAATTTTCATATTTGAAATAGTATCTAATAAAGACTAAAGGGTTAAAAGTATAAGAAGTTTGTCTTTTGGAGAGAACTTCGACCTTTTACTCATTCTCATCTCTGATCTCAACAAGTCAATTTCGCATGCCGATTATATTTCTTCAAATCAATTCATATTAAAGCCAGCCATAAAATATACACCTTCTGGGGCTTGTAAAAGTTTATTATAAATTATAGGATGGTATATTTCAGAATCACTTGTGTAGTTTGTAGGAGTTAATACTGCTAGAGAGGCTTGGGATTATTACCTCGTTTTTGCTTCTCTGTAGCATTAAATACTCGGAATTTTTTCGTTCTCCATAATAAAAATTAATATTATTTTGTATAATAATGAATATCGCATCTAATTTATATTCATCTTTTTATGAATGATATATAAGCTCTGGATTTCCTTCTGGGAGTTAATAAGTAAAAAATAAAGCCAAATCCATATCACTCCGTATTTTCTAAAAACTTTGGTATTTGTAAAGTTTTATTATCATTTTCACAATCTGAAATACTTTGAATCTTTGAATTTTTTTAAAGATTATTACTAAAGCTTTTTTAAAACATTTTTTTAGTTATATCTTTATAAAAAGATTTTAATATTAAGAATTTACAAAAATTCTTTAACATATCATTAATAATAGGTCAGATAAAGTTTTTATGAAGATCTTATCGATATTGCACCATTTATTTTATTTAAGATAATAATAATATTAATCGCTTTTTTTAAATGTACAATAAAACGTATCCTGAACTGTTTTATTATAGGTAAAAACAAAACCAAATCAATATATCAATCATAAATTGGGTTTTTTTCACTAGAAAAAATAGTTTAATAGGTTTAAACAAAGATATGATTTTTTTAAAAAGATTTAACCTATAATTTTTTAAAATGAACGTATATTTTTATATTGTAATTCCCAATAATATTTAATCCTGTCATTATTAAATACCTTCCTACTATTTTATATATAACACACATCAATAAATATGAATGAGTCATAATTTATTGAATCCAAATTCGGTTAATATCATTTGTATTTATTTATTGGAAAAATTAATTTTCAATTTGTGTTTCTTTATATATTATGAGCAGTAAATTTTTTTCTCATACAATTATAAAGAAAAGGCGTTAGAAATATATTTTATAGTAGCTTTATAAATATATATGCTGGTAATTAGATAAATTCTCTTAAATATATATATATGAGTTTTTTTATTAAAAAAATTATATAATACTACAACCTTCTAAATATAGTTAAATTTCATTCATTAACATGAAAAAATTCCTAAGAAAAGATTAAATAACCCGGATAGAGTTGTTATTTTCTTAATATAAACAATAAAAAATAATGCGAGTATATTCCCGAAAGTTTTAGAAAAGAATTTTTTTCACGCATGAATCTTAATCTCGGATTTTAAATGATAGACATATTTTTTCTCTAATTTATTCTGATTTCCACAAAAAAAAGACACATAAAAATTATTTGTCTTTTTTTTTAAAAAAAAAATAAAAAAGCATTTATTAAAGCTTCTAAATATGCATTTATTTTGCTTTTTAAATTTTTGAAACACTAAAATCTGAATAATCCTTAATGTATTGAGTTCTTTATTATCTGTAAAATTTACACTAGAATTTTTTAAAATTTCTAATTTCTAATTAGAATTGCTGAATATCAAAGCTTTAAATTTATTAAAATAATAATAATCTGTTTTTGTTTTTGAATTTGATCATATCATAATTTATATAATTTTTATCCAATATTTTAAAAATGAACAGAGTATTAATTTAAAACAATTATTAAATAAAAAAAATATGAATGATTTCTGTAAGTTTCGTAAATATTATTAAAGAGGAAAATTTCCAAATAGAAGTGTATAAGATTTAATATTGCTTATTTTTATTAAACAAAAAATTATTGGTGATTTAGAACAATTGTTTGATAAAAACAAAATCCGAGCCATAAAATATCTGAACTATCATGGAAAATTAATTATTTTAACATAAAATAACAAAAATGAAATGAGTGTTTAAAATTTACAGGTCCAAACTTATAAATTTTGTATTTTTAACGAAAAAGGCTGAATACCTCGGTCTTCCCCTAAACCCAACTAACGTTCATTTATTTTTTTTTAAGGGGAAATTTAAAAAATTAACTCTATAATATATCTACAGGATAGAATAAATAAGATATTTCCCGGAGTCACTATAATTTCACAATGAGTTCATGTGTATTATTTCACTCAAAAAATACATGAATTACCTGGTTTTTTAAAGAAGTTATAGAATCCCACAGCTATTGGGCTTCCAATTTATAAGCTTGCTTATTTAACAAATGGAAGAAAAAAACACCTAGAACAAAATAACTCGAAAGCCAAAATAACTTTCATATAGTTTTTATATAGATACCTTAGAAAATAACAGAAATCCTTTTCAAAAAAAAATTGTGCATTCGAATAAATTGGAGATATGATTAAATATGAAACCAGATAAGCTCATATAAATCAACAATTTATAAAAAAGTCTCGAAGATAGTGAAAATCACCAGTAAAATTTCTCTATGTTAAATTATAAGAAAATCCATATTCTCACAAGAAATAAATAAAAATTTAAAAGCTAAGTAAGAGACGAATGTATGATAATGTGTATTTATTTGAAATTGAGAACAACTAATTCCAACGTATTTAACGAAATATTGACGGTATATTTATTATAAGCTTGAAAATATAACCTCTTCTAACCTCAGATAGAAGAATTCTGAATTTAAACCAAAAAATTTGAGCAAGATAGCTTAAACCTCGGAAAAAATTGATTTTTATTATTTTAATTTAGATAATTTTCCCCCATAAACCAAGAAGAATATATATATGGATTAAAATTATCCACTTTATTTTTTTTTGGGTCTTTGTGGACATTTTTTATATTAGATTTATTGGAATTCCCTGGATTTTTTATGAATTTAAACTCTAGGATCTATTTAATTTACTTTTTTTAAAAAATTAAGAATCGATTTTGTAGTTTTATTCCAGTTTTAACACTACCAGAATAAATAAAATTAATCAAGAATATTTTATTTCAAGTTATTCTGAGAACTTTCTCAGATTTTCACTGCTAAAAGTGGGAATCCTGTAAAACTTATTAAGCATAAAAATTAGAGAAAAAATATTTGAATATCTAATTTAATAAACCAAAAAACATTCCTATCTCAAGAAAAAGTCAATTAAATAACCTCAGATTTGGTACAGATCGTTTTTTTCTTTATATTTACGAAAAAAAGACAGGTTTAATGAAATTTATTCCAGATATTTTGCCGTCAAAAATGATTCAGGACTATCTTTTATTCAAATGGTTAATATTTTCATACTTTTTATTCTTTTTAAATCATATTTTGATCTTTTATGCCTCTAAGTAGATCCAAAAAGACACTTTTAAATTGTAATAACTACTCTAATATAAAATTATTAATATTTTGTGCATATTTGATGGCCCCTGAGGTTGAAAAAAAAACTTTTTTAAGAAAAGTCAACAATTTATGGCTCAAATTCTGGAAAAAATCAAAAGTAAATAAATATCAGAACTGTAAATTCTTTAGCGTAAGTGAATTTTTCCATAATATAAGGTTTTCTGGAATTATAAATGATATAATTATTTTTAAAATTTTATTTATTAGAGTTATATAAAGATAAAGTTTTACCAAAAGTAATTTAGTTTTTGATTATTTCAAGAGATAATATAAAAAAAACTTGAATATTAAAAAATTAAATACTCATAATGAGCGTATAAATTTGAGTAGAAAATTATAGGATAAATAAAATGATGGGAAAACAGAAAAGAAATATTCAAAAAGATAAAAATATTTATAGAAATAAAAGTGCTAAAAGAAAAAAGAGGTATAGTCTCAAATAGAATCATTGTGGATTCTACTCAAACACCGACTCTCTATATATGTTGTATTTTACTTATAAATTTAAGTTTTTATATATCTTCTGAAAATTTCATACTCAAATAACAAAAAAACTTTAGATACTATATTATTTACGTCTAAGTTCAAAGCTAAGAGCCAAACCAATATCCATCTTTAAATTATCAAAAATTTAGATTCTATATCATAAATTACTATAAATAAAGCGATATTAATAGCAATAAACATTTTAGTCATATTTTGTTAAGATATCAATTGAATCAAAGCGTTTTGATAGTGTCTAAGATGATAATATATTTAAAAATATATAAGAAATACACTGTTAAAAAGTTATAACCAATTATTGGAATTGCTTAATGTATGTCATTTTTTTACCAACCGTAAATTTAAAATGGCTAATTTAATTGCTGAATGATTGTTTTTAAAAAAAAATTTGTTAAAAAAAAAACTATTTCTGATTTCAAATCAATTTTTAATTGGTTTTTAAAAATATATATAGATAATTTTTTTTAATTTCTCCTGTCACCGTTTTCCAGATTCTTGAAATTTAAAAAGTTTATCAATAATGAAAGATTACTGGAATAAATACAATTTAATAAAATATCTTAGATTTTAATTTAAAAAATTGAAACTAAATATAAAAAAAAACTCCAATAAATATGTGGTTGATTTTTTTGTG
>LSSL01007402.1:0-22265 GCA_001953115.1 Smittium mucronatum | reverse complement strand
CACATATAGGTTTTTTTATGTTTTTATGTTTTATTCTGATATTTTAAATTTATTAAAGAAAAGATAAAGTCATGGATTAGGCTTAAATTCTTAAATTTTTAAATACATAGGTATTACATTTATAATTTTGGCTGTGAAATCTCGATCAATAAATTAATCAATAAATTTTTTTTCTTTCATTTTTTTTCGTTTCATTTTCATTTTCATTTTCTTGTTTTTTGGAGTTTTTTGACTCTGGTACGCACTTTTAATATTTTTCCTGAAAGATTTATGTATATAGAGGGCTTTAAATATAAAAATCGATTTTTGGGGCTCATAAAAAGAAGTGTATATTTACATATTTGAATATGAAAAAGATAATTATCAATGGCTTAAAACCACTCAGTCCAATTCGCACAGCAACATTTTTTTGACCATTCTCCATGGATAAACATGAAAGCTCATGTAAATTTTAAATACCAAAATTAGAAACCAGTTTTATTCGCAAATTTCGATTTTCAATAGCTTCCCATTTTGAAAACAATAGAAATTTCACAACTGCGATTTTAAAAAATAAAAAATCGTTGTTAATTTTTTTTTCATCTTATAAAATATATGCCAAAGAATCTCAACTGGGAATTAAATCTGTCTAGGATTTATAAAAAATCAATTCCGTTGGTAGTAGGTGGAATAATAGGCCAAATCAAAAATAGATGAAAGCTGTAGGTGAAGCCCAAATTAGGTGAATTTGTTTTTATGTGCAATTTTAAATTGGAAAAAGTTTTTATGCAGAAATTTGTTACTATCCAATTAGAATTTAAGTGAAGCCTTAATTAAGCCAATTAGATAGAAGGTGAAAATGAGTTTCTCTAAAAAAAGTAGGTGAAAATGACATTTTATCTAATCGAAATAGTTCAATAGCCACGTATCCCTTAAAAAATAATAGTAAAATTTTACAACGAAAAAAGAAAAAGTTTAAATTTAATAAATATTTATTTATTTAAGATGATATAAGTGACTATTACTTTTTTTATGAAGATATATCCAAATTAAAATTGATTTTTTATGATTTATTGAGAGTTCCAATAAAAAAACACCCGACATTCAATGGATCTTTAAAATATAGGTAAAAAAATATTAATTAATTTTTATTTTTATTTATAAATTATATAAATATCTATCTCTTATTACCATATTCTTTCACTTTAAATCTCAAAAGTTATAAGAGCACCCGTATAACCTACAACACGAATATTTATTCAATTTTTCAAAACAAATTCTAAATAGATCGATTTATAACTCTAAAAAGATATAAATAATCGAATATAGACATACTATCAATATGGGATCAAAATGATAACCTTTTAAATCGATAAAAAAAACTTTATTGACAGTCTATAATTAATTCAAAAGAGTTTTTTTATATAATCACAACATTAAGTTAAGTCCTTTTTTTTTTGTTATTTCTTTGGGCAGTTATATTTTATAATATACAGTAATAATTATTAAATTTTTCTATAGATACGATGAATAAAAAATTTTTATAACCTATTACCCTTTTTAAGTATGTTTTAAATAAATATAAACTCATTCCTATTTTTAATAAAATAAAAAATATTTATTTAACATAATTAGATCCATAAAATTTATAAAATATAGAATAAAGATAAATATATAGAAATTTTACTAGATTTTTTTTCTATTTTCCTTAGACTTATTTTCTTTGTTACTATATAAATCTAAACTATTTTTATCAGACCGATTTCCTTAAGGAATAAATAAACATTTTTGCATCTCCATTTCTTATTTAAATTGTAACATGAATATTTTAGATCGTAATAACATTGCGATATTACTATTTTTCATATAATTAACACATTTAATAATAAGTAAACTATCTCATCGAATTTGCTAAATTACAAGTTTTTTATTTTATACAGTATGGAATGATTCATTCCAAAGCTCTTCTTATAGTATTTAGAATCAATATAAATACAGTATTTCACCTATTTTAGTTATATTATAATCTGAGTTGCCATGTGTCATATTGATGCTATAATTTTGCTTTTTAAAATCTGGAATTTTTGTTTTCCTAATTTCTGCAACCATATCAAACACAACCTCTGTAGATTCTTGTTATTTTTTTTCCATTCTGTGCATCGCAATTTTATTGTTCTGTCAATTCTTTCAAGATCAATGGTTGTGATAGGCAAAAATTTATCGTATCCCTCGAACCAATTCCTATTTTTATTAAAAAAATTTTTTTTTAAACTGTCCAGCATATTTTTAAGTTCTGAAAATCCTCACCCATTTTTTAAAAAAAGAATTAAGAAAATATTAAAAAAATTCCTCAGCAAAGCTATTTTGGGTAAAATTTATGTCTAATTTTATTCTTTCTCTGAAAGATTTATGAACCCGTTTTAATAAATTGTATATATTTTTTTATTTATGCAACCAGAGGTTTATCATTTTTGTCTCTGGACTGAATTTTTTGAGAGCTGAAGTTGTTTGTGGGTTAGAATCTGCGACTAAAGACTTTACTTTCAATCCATACCCTTGTTTTTCCAAAAGATTTTTCATATCATTTAGTATCCAAACCAATGGATTTTCTTTCTCTTCCTTAAAAACTCCTATAATAATAGGTATAAATACTCTTGATAAATCACTAAAAACTATACATGCAACTGGATACCCAAAATCCAGAAATTTATATTTCATTTCGATTTGAATTATTCTATCTTTTTTTAAATAGTCATCCAGTTTTTTTTTGATGTAATGAGTATTTTTATATCCAAATTATTTATTTCATATTTGAATATATATCCGGAAAATTCGCCCAAAAATTCAGAATTATTTGCACACTATTCCTCACGCTCGTTAAAGGTTATTTGATTTTTATTATTTCTGGATTTTCTTATTCTGTTAATCGTGGAATAAATTTTCCTATCCATAGTAGCTACTCTGAAATTTTCCAATATTGACTTAATCTTATATGGTTTCCTATTTTATTTTAATAAACATCCTTTATACTTTTAGTGAGCTGAATATTTTTCATCGAATTAGAGCAGCTTTTTTTTTTCTTTTTAATTTCAAATAATCAGAAAAGTTCTCAACAGCACCGCAAATAACTGGAAGTGTCCAATCCGGCGTATTATTATCATTATTATTATTATTTAAAAATTATTGATTTATAATTCAGTTTTAGGAGTGTAGATTTCAGAAAAATAACAAAATCGGTCAGAACCTTGATAAGAAAATAAATTTAATATTTAATAACAAAAAAAAAAGTCCCTTCAAATATCATCAAATATAACTATCCAATTAAATAAATAGACTGATACTTGGAGCAAATTGATGTTTTTTTAGTGTCAAATCACCCAAAAAAAAATATTTTAGCGCTATAAATGTAATTGTAGTGCTAAATGCAGCTTTGTGGTTTGATTTAGTAAGATTATAGTGACTTATTTGCTACCCTTTAAAATACTACAAATAAGTATTTGAATATTAATTGAAATACAACAGCTGTTGATTCGTGTTCTCGCCAGAATCTCTGAACCTATCTTCAGCATTGGCCCAAATTACATAATTGATTAGATAAAATAAGAACTTATCCAAAAGAGAGGTCTTACCGAGAGTCGAACTCGGGCTACTGGATTCAAAGTCCAATGTCATGACCGTTAGACCATAAGACCATGAATATCTGTAAATATTTATAATTATATTAATAAATATTAATTTTCTGGGGCTCGTTATTTATTTGTTAATGTTTTTTTTTTGTCGGAAAAACAATCAAATTTTTTTCAATAGTGTTTAAATTTAATATGAATGTAAAAACCATGACATTTAATAAGCCCTAGATGAGATCTGATATATTTTAAACTAATCTTTAGCTATTTTTCAAAATCAAGAGTTTTGTTTATGTCTAACTTTATAAACCAAAAATTTTAAACCCATACTTTCCTTAAACCATTATACACATGTCTTCCCCTTAATATGCCACATATGGTGCTACTCTTGCTGCTCTATCATTTTTGAGTGAAATCTAGCTATTTCAGTTCATAATTTTTCTCTTATGGACACCATATAGGGATTAGGACGAATCCCATTTTATTTATCTTGAGGTACTGGAAGAATCGGTTCACTAAAGAAAAATTTCCGGTTAAACTAATTAGGCTGTTTATTTAGGTGCTTTAATCATATTGGTTGCGATGAACATAATAATTTTCTAGTAATACATAAATTTATTACACTTTCCATGTTGGATAATATTTCCTAAACTGTATAAAGTTTCAAAAAAGTTGAAATTATTTTCGACATTCATACTTTTTTTTTTTGTGAAATAATTTTAGCTTCTAATTAGTATTATCTGCCGGTACGTGTCTTATAGAAATTTTTAACTGAGGATTTTGATCAACTTGTGCTACCTTCTCCATTATTCAGCTTGTATAATGTATATCATTTTTTAATTTGGAACAAATGACTAAAATTCATCAAGTTTCGGTATGTGATGTATGTAGTAAAATAATAATAATCAATGATGGATATGTAACCACTTTATAAAATTTGGATATATAGATATTGAGAATATGAATTTCTTATGGTTATAGAAATTTTTTCTCCTTGTTGGAGCGATGTCTTACCAATTGGGCTAGGAGACCATTGGTTTACACACATTCAAAATGATATCATCACTCACATAATATATAAAAAAATATTAAACTTGAAGACATTCCTGAAAACCTTAACAAGTCCGATAAAAAAACTTTAAACCCAAATTTTAAAAAGGGGAAAAATCTGACTAGATCCAATACAAAATCTTTATTCCGTGGATTGGGATATATATATATATATAGATTCGTCGAGATTTCAAAACCGAATTTACAAGCCAGATCCTTTTGGTACTGGAATATACTGTTTGATCACATCACCATTATATTTATACCACATTGCGCAATTACAAGATACAGTTTACAGTTCCAGGAAATTTCTATTTGTAGAATGTAATGTTAATCATTCATACTATAAAGTATTCTTGATTTTCGCCGGTCTTTCCTAGAAATTTCCAATTCACTTCCTCCCCATATCATGGAATCTGGGTTTCAGTCCAGAGTGAAAAAAAAAAAGGAAAGTGATTTTAATTCGGGTTCATCGGTTGCGGATAATATCGTTTCATTGTCCGTCGATTGGTTTTAAATAAATTATTTTGATGTTTTTTCTTCTGCTGCTGACTATTATCGGCGATGGCAGTCCAGTATTTTGGGTCTTGGAACTTTTTTTTTTTTTTTACTTTTACCCAACTTACACTGCCTGCCATCTCGGTAGCCAGAAAAAAACTTTACAGACGATTAAATGGAACCAATTATTATATTTTTTTGAGTTCAATCGTATGCGAAAAGCTCATAACGTACTGCACTTGTTGTTAAGAGTAAGGTATACATCATCGGTTATTTTTGGGGAAGTTAAATTGAGTGGGTTTACCAGCTAAAATAGAAGGCATTTTATTTATTTTTTGATTTCTAGATTTGTAGGTTTGGCTCCCACTTCATATATATGAAATACACATCACAATTATTTCTGAGAGTAACCAGATCATTATTTAAAATGCTGCTTTTTTTTTTTTACATACTGATAAGTCTGTCCCTTTCGGAAAGATATACCGGCACAGAACACCTTACTAATATTTAGGGGAGTTTATTTATTTTTTTATTAATTTATTACAAGTCCAATAAAAAGGCATAAAAACCCTATCAATGTTTAGTTTATTGCTTTCTCTGATCACTATAAGTGTTTATTATTCCGATTCTCTTCCCTATGTTTCTCGAGTAGCAAATCCTATTTACAAATCTCATGTATGTATGAGAATAGCAATAAGCAAATTTAAAAAATAAAACTCTTCCAAAAGCACATAACCCAATCTATCCCCTGCCCCTCTAGCAATTCCACGCCTAGAATGAATATGTTTAATTAGGCTAGAAAATGACGAAAGTGATATGTTTCATGGTATAATCCAAACACTATAAACACGATCACAGGTAAAATTTATCCTCCTTACGAAATGCATGAGTCCTGACGACCACAAGAAAGACATAGCTCCACCAAAACTAATCTCATTGAATATAAAATAAAAAAAAGAGAAGACACAAAAAATAATAAATGGATTGCAAGTTAATTAGAATTGTAAGGAATAAAGAAATGGAATTTAATGTTTTAAAACTATGAAAAATAAGAGCGAGCCACAAATGCTTGTCTATCCTAACGGCTAAAAAGGATTTTGGTTAATCTCCCACAGAATTACCATTTGGGGACTCCGTTGACGATATCGGTTGGCTTCCTTGGCTCACCATAAAGAGCTGTTGATACGAGAGACCATTCTTCAAATGAATGTTGCTTGGCGTTCGTAGTGGCAACAGGCCCAGATGGAGCTCTACCAGCATATCTAAGATTATGGGCAACTGCACTCTCAGAATTGTGGTGAACAGTGTTAAGCAGTGTTGTTCTGATTCTGGGTTCGACGTAAGACCAGGCCCCCATATTCAAAGGCTCTTCCTGGGCCCATACAAGATCTTTGCAGTTAGGGTATTTATCAAAGCTGTCCCTTGCCAAATCCCATGGGAATGGATGCAGCTGTTCAATTCTAGAGATAGCAATGTGTCTCAAATTATTCAGGTTACGTGCCTGAAGGAGAGAGTAGTAAACCTGACCAGTGCACACTATGTGAGTGGTTATTTCTTCAGGAGGAAGTAAGGTGAATTCCAATGAGGGATCTGTTGGATGGGGTTCGTGAATATATGCCATAAAGCCTCTGTTTCCTCCAAAATCTTCAATATTAGATTTAGCCAAATTGAATCTGAGCAATTTCTTCGAAACCATTACAACTAATGGTTTGCGGAAATCTCTATGAAGCTGTCTTCTCAACACGTGGAAGAGATTAGCAGGAGTAGTCATATTCACGACTTGCATATTGATATCTTGGTGCTGGCGTGCAATCTGATCGGGTGTTGGGAAAATGTATGGGTTTTCATCACAAAGCTGCAAAAATCTTTCAGGTCTAGCAGAACTGTGTTCAGAACCTTGTCCATCAAAGCCATGAGGCAACAACATGGTAAGACCAGTCCTTTGAAGCCACTTCTTTTCTCCGGCAGAGATACATTGGTCGATGATGACTTGAGCAGTGTTGGCAAAATCTCCGAATTGGGCTTCCCACATAACTAAAGTGTTTGGATTTGCTAGAGAATACCCGAGCTCATAACCCAAAACACCATATTCACTCAATGATGAATTGGTTACTGAAAACTCTCCTTGAGTTGGGGAAACATGTTGTAAAGGAGTATAGAGGAGATGATCTACTTTTTGGTCATGGAGAACCCAATGACGATGTGAGAATGTACCTCTTTCAACATCTTGCCCACTGAGTCTAACACCTTTACCTTCCAAAAGAAGAGTAGCAGCAGCAAGAGCCTCTGCAGTACCCCAATCGATACCCTTACCAGAAATCAAAGCATCCTCACGCTGTTTAAAGATACGTTTGAGAAGAGGATGCAAATTGAAATCTTCAGGGACATGAGTAAGAGTATTGGTTAAAGAGTCTAGGATTTCGCGCTTAACCCCTGTTGGATAAGATGGAGTTGTCTCAGCGGCCAACTCAGAAAGGGATTTAAATCCAGGCCAGCTAGAACTGACCCATTCACTACTTGAGGAAACATAATTCTTGCTTCTGAAATAAGATTCATCAAGCATATTCCAGACAGTGTCCTTGTTCTTTTGAATTTCTTCGGGGGTGAAGGTATTTTCGGCAATCAAAGATTTGGAATAGACATCCAAAGAGGTCTCCTTATTCTTGATTTTAGAGTACATGTACGGTTGAGTAAAGGAAGGCTGGTCAGTTTCGTTGTGACCGTGTCTACGGTATCCAACTAAATCAACAACCACATCACGGCCAAAGGTTTGGCGCCATTCAGCAGCCAGTCTAAAGGCCATAACAACGGATTCAACATCATCAGAGTTGACGTGAAGAACAGGGGCACTGATTGCTTTGGCAATATCAGAGGGATAAGAAGTGGAACGAGCGAAACGAGGATCGGTGGTAAAACCAATCTGGTTGTTGAGAATCACATGGATAGTTCCGCCAGTGGTGTATCCAGGCAAGTCAGAGAAGCCTAAAGTTTCATAAACTATTCCCTGGGCAGCAAAAGCAGCATCACCATGGAGCAACAAAGCCATGCAACGCTTGCGTGTAGTGTCATTCAAATTAGTCTGGAGGGCACGGGTCTTACCCAAAACAATGGGATCAGTGGTTTCCAAATGGGAAGGGTTAGCCAAAAGAGAAAGATGAACCTTCTTTCCACCAGGAGTAGGACGAACAAAATTCATACCCAAGTGGTATCTAGCATCACCAGAACCTTCAACCGAAGGGCCAAGTTCGGAAGAGAATTCTCCGAATATGGATTCATTGGGCTTACGAACGACGTTACTGAGAACATTTAGACGGCCTCTATGGGCCATTCCTATAACAATAGATTCAACACCGAGATCAACAGATTGATCGATGAGCTCTTTTAAACCTGGAATTAAAGATTCCAAACCTTCTAAACCAAATCTTTTAGCACTTGGGAATTTTTTGGAGGAGAATTTTTCAAAGAGAGTTCCCCAAACCAAACGATCCAAGAAACGGGATTTCTCTTCTTTGGAGAAGACGGCTCTGTTTGGGATCTCGAGTCTTTCTCTAAACCAATCGCATTGTCCGCGGTCGGCAATATGAGTAAATTCTACACCGAGTTTTCCACAGAAAATGAGTTGCAAATTTTTATAAATATCTCTTAGGGAAAGTTCGGTGACGCCCTTTTTGACAAAGTTGGGGAGAATTCCAGGACCTAATTTATATTTAGTATCCAAATCTTTTTCGGTAAAACCATAATAGTCTAATTGAAGTTCTTTTCCGGAGAAAGATTTAATCTCGGCGTTAGTAATACCCAAAGGATCTAAATCAGCCAAGTGATGACCTCGGACTTCATAAGCTCTGACAAGAAGCTGAACCTTGAGATGATCAATAACGCTACCAACACCATTGATTTGAGAAGTATTGACACCACCGAGAGAGCCGGTAACAGAGGAAAGGGATTCGACAGCATCGAGGGGAGGATTAATAGCAGTTCCAGAAATTAGGGCGTCAGGGGGAGGGGTGAAGGCGGCACCGGGGTTCATGCCACTATCGACATTTTTAAAATAGGCTCTCCACGAGGCATGGACCGAGCTGGGGTCCTTCAAATAGTCTTGGTACATATCCTCAACATAAGGGGCAGTATTTCCGGAGAGGAAGTTATCAGAGGAATTGGAAGATGCATAAGATTTTGAGGTAGCTACGGAAAAGCTTCTAGAAATGAAGGGGAAGGATGATGGTGGAGATGATAAAGAATGAGTCTTGTGGGAAGCAGACAAATTTGCGCATGGGCGAGTGCGAGACACGATTGAGCGAACAAAACAACGCCGATCACCACCTAGAAAAAGCCTGGTAGCCATTTTAATTTCAAATCAGGACGATCGAAACAGAAAGTATATTCAATGATAAACAAAATACAATTAAGTATACAATATGGATAGACAAAGAGTAGAGAAACAGAATCTCAAAGAGAAGGAAGGGGAGGATATACCGCTCAGAAGAAGGCAGCTAAGATTGATGAAGCAGCACGAAACCAACGCATAAGAAGAAATCAGAGCTAATGGCCAAATTGTGTGACACGCTTTATAAATAGTGCCGAGCTTTATTTGGATTGATTGCAGGCATTCGTTATCCCAAATTTACGCCTTGACCCATTCGCATATCGAACATGATTGGCATAAAAACAAAATGCCCATATTTAGAAACCCACCATTTTTATTGAACGAAATCTTTGTAAAGGCGGATGTGCTTTTTGCTGGCAAACCAGTAAAATAGGTCTTTCTAATCAGCAGCCCCAATATACAACAAGAGATGACTGGCTGGAGGAACTACGGGGCCTGATTGGGTAAATTAGCGACAATTATTGTTGTAAGACCCGGGGATTAATTGGAGGAATACAGCGCCGCTGAGTTTTTCCGGGCGGGCACATTAATGACATCCACTCCTGAACCAATATAACAAATTTCAAATGGTCTAGTGTTGTTGGGGTGTTTATATAAATTATCAAATGGAGGCAGAAGAAATACTCAAATGGAGGCAGAAGAAATACTGAAATGGAGGCAGAAGAAATACGCAAATGGAGGCAGAAGAAATACGCAAATGGAATCTGATTGATTACGCCTTGAAGCAGTCAAGCTTTGGCAGTTTCTATCAGACGCAAAAAAAAACATTTATATGTCTCGTACCTATTTCTGCGCGTAAAGAGTCAACGCTACCCGTCGGCAGGTTGCTACTGGGCTAATCGATGCTCTAGTTTGGCTGATCCGAAATAGGGAATATTGCTGGACAAACCCAATCAATCTCACTGGACTCAGGTCGATTCACAAGTGTCATTTGGGCTTTTTCGGGACCTCGGTGCAGAAATAGCATATATTGTACAAGGCTTTAGAACTCAATGTGTTTTAACCACTCCTATTTGCTGAAATAATTAATTTCATTTATCAAAAGCGTTTTATGGCCGATCAGATCTAAGAGTTCTGGCAAAGATCAAAACAGCTTGAATATTACCTCAAAAAGATGACACAAATTGGTTTGTTGAGAACAAAGAAATAATCAGTGGTGTTTTTAATTGCATGTTCTCCAATAACTATGGATATATTATTAACCCTCAAATAGAAATGGGCTATAAACTGGCTCCAGGAAGAAAGGGATATTTATGCAGAGCTAAAATAGAACTCAATGGAAATGATTAGTGGTAATGATGGGAACAGCTACAAGTTAAATACGATGAAGAAGCTCTAGGTCTTTGGCCGATTGATTCACCAAACCCCCTGCTCTTAGTATCGTAAGCTGTTTTTGATTAGGATCGAATCTAAACCAAGTTTGGCTAAATTCTTTCAGAGCTTAATGGCCAAAAAATAATGTAAACGTTGCGGCCAATACGAACATTAGGCCTTGAAAATGGAGTTTCGATTGGTTTGATATTGTTGACTGCGAAACACAAATCATGAATTTCAGTAAAACTACCATTTTTTAGGCTTCAAAGAGATAGCAAATGGAATCTAGTATATGCTATCATTTAAAACCAATATTTGCATTTCTTTAATTTAGCCATAAACGAATTAAATGCTCTACTGACTGTACTTTTAATTACTAAACCCTTCAGCATTGCGGCAAATCAAAGTGCATAATGAAAGCTGATCGTTTGAGTTAATTATTAGAACTGATGGTATTGGTTATATGAATATGATCTCTAGCAAACTAGTAAATAAATTTATTTATTTTTTTTTTGTATCACGGAATTAGTAAATAAAAATAAGTTCATTTCTGTTCCCTATAAAAAATAAGTTTAATCATGAGGGCGTACACCGATTTATTCGATGTTTTTTCTTACCAGCTATTATTGATTATCTGTGTTGTTTTTAGATCGCAGGACCTCTCATTCGTCACCTTTTTCCCAAAAGGATCGAAGATATACATATTGGTAATGCCACCTCGGGGGGAAACTAGCTCTCCTTGATCTCTGCTGAGTTGTTCAACTCCTTTGTGGAAGTTGGACTGGCCAGACTCGGTTCTCAAAACACTTGACTTTTAGAAATCTTCTCAGCATTAAAACAATTGAATCTCAGCAATCAAGCAGAATCATCAGCATTTTCCTCAGAAATAACGGAAGGGGCTGATTTAACATCCATCCACTCTGCCCCCTATTAATTCTCCACGACTTGTACCTCCCCAACCAGAGTCATAACAATGGCCCATAAACCATTCAAGAAGTTCTCTTCGTTGAACTGAGCTGGGCATTTTGTTTTGTTTTGTTTTGTTCTCTCCAGCGAGCCTTTTTTATTATCATCCCAAGTATGAGAAATCTAAAAGCCTAAATACTCATTTCTCAGCTTTTTATTATTGCTATTCGCTTCAATTTATTAACAATGGGGTTTTATTGGCTAACCTACCAAGATTAAACTTTGAAATCGTTTGTATTTCAACACGCAATCGCAGATATACATTTTATATATTTGCCGCCAGCTTTTATCGCTGATTAATGCTAAGAATGTGATTTAGCTCTTCGTTTGTTATATTAAAGCAGCTTTACTAAAAGTTTAGGCATCAAAGTACTAATCACAGATAAACCTACTGAAGATACACGCCGAAGCGATGCCGGTACTTAGCGCCATCCGATATGATCCACCCGATTTTGCCTATTACTACTGCACGCTGAGCGATTTATCCCTCTTCCAATGTTTTCACTTGTAGCCAATAATTATTATGTATGCTTATGTCAACCCAATTTAAATATCTCTTATCATTGGCTTATTTTTGACAACAATATGGCTATCCCTTTATGCCGTTTTAGGACAGGAAAGATTTTAAACACTCATTTGAGCAATTTATTGTTTTTTTCACGACTAATGGATTGAATAAATTACTCGAAAAAACCATATCTTGTATTGACTGCAAATTTAGCGCTGTCTTTTTTTTTTGTTCGGCTCCGAAAAGACTAAACTCTTTTTTTTTTTTTTTGTATCACGGAATAAGACTAAACTCCTTATCTCTTATTCCTTCAAAAGCCCCCCTCCTATCTTTTTGCTTTTATTGGTTGGATTTGATTAATAATCTCACCTACCAGCCGCATTAGTTTTCTCCAGACATAAAACCCAAGCTTCAGCTGCAAACTCGGGTTTTACTTTGCTATCTCGCAATTTAATACCAGCTAACGGGTCATAAACGATATTTCTTCAGAAGAATTCATATTCATTCCTTTTACAGGGACCCCATCCCAGCATACTGGCTACACGTCCTACCATATGTATATTAAGCAGTATTCAATAGACATTTACATGCTAGTTAACACTTTACCCTACTCCCAATCGCTCTTTTTTTCTCACCCACTTCGTAAATATATTAAGTCCAAAAAAAAGCCAGTCTGCTTCATAAATTATGCTTTTGAGCGATGAGTGATAATCTATAGTCATATTTCTGGCTCCTGGCATTTTCCGTGGCCAATGTTCTATTCCCTAGCCCAAACGTCATTTGGTGCAAACAAATGATTGTCTAATCTGATCCCAAATAGATTAAGCAATTTCCCATGTAATTTTCTCATGTCAACCCCCTGTTCACATTTCTCTCTTTGAAATCCACAAAATGAATTTGCAGAGGCTTGAGATTTTAATCCACCAATTGACCCCTTTTTTTTTAAAAGGGCGCAACTCTGTACTTTTAGTAAAAAAATATCTGTTTCTTGATTACAGTAACGCCCTCTTATTTTAGAAAGTCGCTCAGATTAATTCTGTGGTAAAAGAAAAAATGTCTCATAATTATTAAGGCGCAAAAGAAATCATTGTGTTAGAATAGTGTATTGAAATACATCTAGTTCTTTTTGAAAGCTTATGCTTTACTATTAAACTGCTATCTAACCAATCAAAAACTGAAAATTGAAGTAGCCCTTTTTTTTAAGAAAATATCAAGTATTGTGTTTATTTCTAGTCCTTCGCTTTTTAGCTGTTCTTTTACACTTTAGTGTTTAATATCTGTGTTTTTTTCAGCCTATAAGCATTTTTAAAAAATAATAATATTTTTAAATCCTAGCTAAACAACATTAACAAACTTGATTATTTTTTATGGCTGCTAGAATAAAAGACTTTACATTTTTTGTAAAACTAGCATTTAGAAAAATTTTCATCCAGGTAATAAATTTCCGTGACTAAAAAAAAACTGCGTAATAAATAGAAGCTCTTCTTATAAATCTACTAATTTGTATCCAAAAATATCATCATTTGTTTAATTCCACTGACTTGTGCTGATTTCGCCCAGATAAACTCATTTTCGAATAATTAGCATTTTAGGACTAAAGTGCCAATCTTTTTAAGCAACGCTTTGCTAAACTTGTTGTTAAATAAAAACAATGCTGGGATCCAGTAGGAGTTTAGAAATTAAAAAAAAAACCCCCCGAATACAAGAACTAAAACCCCTTCATTTGTTTTTTATTTTTTAAATCAGTGGTAATTAAATTGAATAAATATCACACTTTTTTTCTTTTTCCGTTTTTTCAAAGTGAAAATATAAAAAAAAAAATCGGATTTTCTTCATTAAAAATAGACTTTAATTGCGTCTGAACAGGCAACAAAGAAGAGGGTTGAGTGTTTCGTAATAGATAACACAGTTTATTCAGCCAGATTGATATTTGGATGATCAAAAAAACGATACATTTGAAAAAATATGTCAAATTAATAATACTGCTTCAAAAAATACAATTCCGGCTGCATGAGTGAGGTGAGAATTTATAAGCTCTATAAACAAAAACCGATACACTTTTACACGATTATCATTTCCCAGAGTGCAGTAAACCAAAACCTCTAAATACAAAATGTATGGATCTTAATCTGTCTCAAGAAAGGATAAGATCTTGTAGAACACAAAAAAAAATCGGAAATTAGAGCTATTTCAATAGACTTGAAAGAGTTTACTATACAATAAATAATAAAAGAATAATTATTAAAAATTCAAAGAAAATGATAATAGAAAAGTTTGGAATTATGTTTAGAAAAGTTATGAAAAGTTATTAATTATTCAACTTTATACCAATTATTATAAATATACCTCATAATTGAATTTTGAAAAAAAATACAATTGAAAAAACTTTTCTATGTTGCAGATTACATTATTAAATTTTAAACCCTGAGTGTAATAATCGCTTTTAAGGGTTTCTATTATAATGACATCTCTATCTAGAAAAACTCATTGATTCAACCTTTAACCTGGTCAAATGTGGTTATCCAGCGATAATAGCATGCGTAGAAGAGATGTAAACATCCCTTTTTCTCCTGTAGCAATAATGGTTTTTAGTGGGGATTTTAGTGATTCATACCTAAGTAATTTTGGATTTTTAAAAAATTAACTTGAAAAAATACACTTTCGTTGGAAAATAAATTATTTGATAGACTATCTTGCTATCCTAATTTCTTTGAATTTGAACCAACCTTACAATGATTTAAAAACATATTATTTTTTTTATATAGCTGCTAGAGTGGAAGAAGGGAGTTGGGAGAACAAAAAACTGATTTTTTTTAAAAAATTTTAAATTGGTTTTTATAACCTTTTTTTAGCTTTAAAATAGATTTCCTGTAAAAAAAACTGTTGCTTAAACTATAATGGATCAAAGAGATTATCAAAAAAAAAAAAGGAAGGGGAGGGGGGGGCGATCCTTTATTGAATTCGCATATGAAAAAAAATGCGATATTCTTTTTATGAAGAATTTAACATTTTTTAGAAAATCCACTGAGCTTCTCATTAAAAAAATGATGGAATACTTCAGTTAATCAAAAAAAATACACAAACTCTTTTGAAAAAAATCCAAACTGGTATGATCACTTTTCACCTTCCACCAAAAACCTCATGAAAAATTTAATTTCACTTTATAAAAGCGATATTCTGATTGGAGAAGTTTAGAAATATGGAATTTATATAACTTTCTATAAAAATAACAAATGATTATAATTCATTTTAAACCCCAAAATTCATGAAAATCAATTAAAATGGGGATATACTGTTTTAAAATCTTAACTATAAGGCCTAATGAATATATAGTTAAAATGAATTTATACATCATAAATTATAGAAAATCCTATTTAAAAAAACCCAAATAATATATATATATATATATATTAAATTAATGGATTTTCCTGAGCTTGAAAAAAAAAAATTCAAAAGACAGATTTATCTTATTTATCAGAAAGAATATTGAGAACTGTAAAGACATACTCTGTACCCATGTCAATTTTTCTAAAAAATAGAAATTTATTCACATATACATCTTTATTTAAATAATTCTTGCTGTTAATAGAACTAGTGCCGGGATTCCAGAAATGAAAAAATAACTCGGTTTTGAGCTATGATTTATTACGAGGAACGAAAATTTGTATAAAAAAAAGATTTTGATTTTTTCATATAAATTTTTAATCACTTATTGTAAATATATTCTATTGCTCCGTCTTATGTTTATCCAAGAAAACGATGATCTGGGTTTAATTTATCTAAAGTACATGGCTATAAAAATTTCAATTTATTAAATTAAAGATATTTTAACTGAAAATTTAGGTAAGCTTTGCCGCTTCATATATATTAATAAAAGCTTTATAAAATACTTAATTTTATAAAAAAATCATTTCTTTTATTTATAAAAAAAGAGGAGAAAAAAAAAATGAATATTTTATTTTATTTAAAGAATATCGAGTAAAAAATTTTTTGGGTGAGAAAATATGTAATTATTAAAGAATGTAGTAATAAAACAGCTTTAACTTAAATAAGAGATATAGAAATCGTAATTTAACATAATTTACTTTTATAAATCGTGCTTTGGTATTATTGAATATAATTTAAATGAAAGATCTTTGATTTTAAAACTTTTATTCACAAATTAGAACTTCTCAAAGCTTAGTTTTGTTACGTTTTATTTTTTCTAAATAGAAAATTTGATTTATTTATAGTCTTCTCAATTCAATCCAAAAAATATCATATCTAGTAAATTTTACGTGTTTGAAAGTAATAAAAAATTTTATACGAATACTTATATGTGTTTTACGTATATTCTATCATTAAAAAAAAAAATTATTATGTATATTTGATCTATTTGATTAATGAGATTTATTTTTTAGATATTATAGACTTTATCATTTAAAATTTTAAATAAAAAAAGTTTATACAAATGAATTTACATTTTAATTGAGTCAAATTATTTATAAATAATATTCTTAAAGGTGAATTTTGTTTTTTTTTTCTAGTCAAAGACAATTTTTAATCGCACTGATTTGTGAACTAATTTTTGAAATTCATCTAGCTAATTAACTATATAATTAAAGCCATAGAAAGAATTTCATGTCTTATACAAACATTATTTTGGTAGTAAAACTTATCAAAAACCAGTTTGATTGGTTTTTTTTAATTTTTTTTTCAAAATTTCCCAAAATTTCGCATGTTTTTAATTTTTTCAAGTGTATTAAAAATGGTTTATTTATATGTTTAATATATATTATTTCGTATTGTATTAATTATATCAATGTTATATCAGTTTTATTTAGTCTCATAATTTATTTTAACTTTGAAAAAATAATCATTTAAACATTTATAGATATTGTTTTTTTAGAGTAAATTTTAGGGCCATATCCCTAATTTTTTTCTTTTATACAATAAGTGCTAATAGCTCTATTTCAGAGTATAATTTTTTTTAAGTTAAAAGATTTAAAATCGATTTTTTTTTGTATTAGTTTTTTAGTTATATTTTAAAATTATTTCGATCTGAACATGCTATAATAATAAAATAAGACATATTGGATAGTCTAGAATTCAAAAGTAAAATAAATAAATAAAATATAGATAGCTTTAAAATATAACTAAAATTTTCAAAGTATATAAATTTAAATAAATCTTTAATTGCTTATCAAATATTAGTCAAAATAAATAAAATTTCGGCAGTTTATATCATTATACAGTAAAATTGTATGATCCATTTTTCAAAATAATTAAATTATTTTCTTTTATTTTATTTTTTTACAATATTTTAAAAATTATTTGACTTTATTAGATCATTTGTTATGAGCGTTCCTTAGATAAATGATTAATATATAATAGGACTAAAATCTTTAATTGATTTGATTTATTAAAAAAAAAATACCCTGCCAACATCTGAATTGGATTTTTTAAAACAATGCACATATTAATTACAAATATATCATATAGAATAATGTTTAAAATGCATATTAGATTATTTTTTTTAAAAAAAAAAATTATGAAAAGTAATATGACATGTTTAAAATTTCAGTAATTTATAGTTATTTCCATTTTTTAAATTTTTTAATGACAAAATCAATAGTCTCAAAAAAAAATTAACCTTAATCAAATATAATTGAATCAAATACATTTAAAGAACGCGATAACCAATTTAAGATCAAAATTTTTTATGGTCAATTATATTTAAAAAATATATGATGAAAAATCATCTGACTATAAATATAATATTAATTCAATACAGAAGTGAACGGGGATATTTATTTGCTAAAATAGTGATATATATTGAATTTTTTATAATTTTAAAATAGAAAAAATGGGGATATAAAATTTTAGTGATTGGGAAAATAAATTTTCATTATTATCTTGTAAAAAAATATATTAAAAACATACTAATTTCATTTCTCTTAGGTATAAATGTCCATTGAAAGAAAAACCCAAAATTATATAAACAAATTCAGTGATAAAACTATCTTTATCAAATTAATAATTAAATGATTTTTTTTCTCTTGAAAAATTAAGCTGTTTTTTAATTGAATAAAACAAATTTTTAAATAAATTCCACTTAAAAAGACTCGATTTTAATTTAATTTAGGCAAAATAATATAGATAAAAATAAATGCTTTCTTGAAGTCGTATCTGATAACAGTTCTAGAAAACCCCTAAAAAAATGAAATATATAATGAAATATAAAAATGAAACTACGTATATGAAAAAATTATATTGTAACAAATGGGTTTTCTTTCAATGATAGATATATTTAAAATTTTATTTTTTTCAATTAAAATATTTGTGATGTTGAAATACAAAAAAATATATATCTAAAAAACATGAAAATATTTTTATTTGAAAGTATCGAGTTTAATTAAAATATTACAAAGTTAATAATTAAAACAGTTATAAAAAAATTTAATTTATTTTTTTTGATTTTTACTAAAAAATGATGAATAAATGGCGAATTATAAGACTTTCTAAATGAAAATTTATTTTCAAATTAAAAATTAATAAATAACTACATATTTAAATGAGATTAAAATAAATTGAATAAATAATGAGCAGTTTTGTTTATAGTAACAATTTTATTTGGTAAAAATATTTATATATAATATCCCAATGGGCTATGATGTAGAAAAAATTTCCAATTAATATATGAAAAAATAATATTTCAAAGTGGTTGATTTAGGAATATTTTTAAAATAGCTATTTAGTTATCAATTTTTAAAATTTCAGGAAAAGAAATTTAACTTCATTTATTAAATAATCTTTTATAAAACTGCTTCTACGTTTAATCAAAATATTTGTAATTATAAATAAAAAATAAGAGGAAAAATTTTCGGTAAAAAAGGTTGTTTAGTTTTATGCAATAATTTAATATTGTTAAAAAAATCAAAAAAATTAGTAATATAGTTTATTTAATTTATCCAGAAATTAAAAATAAATCATGATAAAAATGAAATACATATTTTTTTACTATACATATGCTTATCGATGCAATATCTAATCTTTAAAAAAAGTTGAAAAAGTATTTTTGTAATCCATATTCTGAATTTTTCGCAAACTATTATCCAATTAAATCATAATCAATTAATTTAAACTAACCAGAGAACCATTTATAAATGCATGTAGTTTTATTATTTACGAAAATATTCTTATGAAAATCCTGTTATTATATACTATGGACAAAAAAATAATAGAATATATACTTGGATATTAAAAATCTTTTTTTTTTTGTTTTTCTGATATTAATTACCTATTTTTTCAAAAAAAATTATGTCTTTATTAATATTCTTTATTCAGCATAAAACCCGCTAGTAAAACTAATTTAAAATATGTTCATTATAAAGCTTTTATAATAACTGAAATTCTATTGTTAGATGTATTAATTATGTAAAAAATGAACATAAACCGATTTTAATTGTTATTTCTATTTTAGTAAAAATGGTTTTAAAGCCAAATTTCTTCAAAGGCATACTTTTAACAGAAATTTATTGATTAAAATTTAATTTAATTTATATTAATTAAATTTAGATTAATGAAATGAAATGAGAATAAAATGTTTTATTTTTTATTTTTTATCGTTTATAGTGCATTAATATTATTTTTAAAGAAATTTACAGCCTTTTTTGGACATCCGTGGTCGTTTGATTGGAAAAAAGATTGAAAAATTGAAAAAATTTATTCTTTTATTTTATTTTTATTTTTATTTTTTGGATTAAAACCCAAATATAATTTTTGGTTTATATAAATAATTCCATTTAATTTTATATCTAATTAAATTTTTACACAACAAAAGAATAATAAAAATAATCAATAGATTGGGCGAAAATTTTGAGTGAGTTTTATTTCCGAAAAATAGGTGGTTGTTATGACCCTTGTCTTACCATTAAAAAAATGTTGGCACTTTTTATTGACAAAAAATTTTCAAACCCCAATTATAACTATATTAAACACTGGACTGTTCTCATTTCAAAATACTGGTTCATAGATAAATGCTCATTTTTATATCTAAAGTAGGAGTATTAAATAAGATTAGTGCAAATATTTTTTTCATTTTTGAAGAAAAAAGAGACATTGATGAAATTCAAGGATTGGATTATAGTTAATACACAAAGGGCAGATTTTTTTATAAACGAAAAATTAATTATTTGGAAAAGCAATAAATATTATATAAATATACGAATTAGAATCTGATTTTTTTAAATTAAAAGGGGGGTTTTTTTTTACTCAATTCTTTTAAACTAAAAGCTCAAAAATATATTACTTATAAAAAAACCAGGATATAAATATTTTACATAAAATTTTAAAAATATGAAAAACTTTTTTTTATAATTCCAAATTTTTGTCTGAAAAAATATTAATCAATCATTTGAATGGAAAGTTTATATCAAAAATTTTCCAACTTATAAATCGTAAACGCTAAAGATTGGTTGTATTATTGGCAAAAATAATCAAAACGACAAAAAAAATTAATAAAAACAACTATAAAAAGTTCTATTTTTAGCTTATCTGCAGTAAATGAATTATAAATAATTGGAGTATAAAATATTTCCAAAAAATGATAATAATTTCCTTTAATATTTAAATAGAATGATACATAAAATCAATACCCCTTTCATTTTGGCACATTTAAAAAATAAATTTTATTTATACCATTAGAATTATCAATTTTTTTCTAGAAATCTATAAAAGTTCTTATAGTTTAGAAATGTTTATAAATTTTGAAACCCATTGAAAAAATGTTCCATAATGTATAAATGCAAAAAAATATGAAATCAGTCTATTTTTTTCAAGAATTTTTTTGGCTCTCAAAATAGCTCAAAAATCACAACAGAAGCAATGGGTGTATATATAGAAGTTTTGATTATATTTAAAATGTTTTAATTAGAGTTAATAAAAGCTAATAAAAGAAAGATATGTTTTAAAGGTGAACTTTTCATATGTTTTATCACCTTTTTTAAAAAAAGCATTAAATATATATATCAAGTCCAGTAAAAATTTCAAGATACTTAAATAAATGAAATACTCTATTTTTAAAAGAATGAATTTTAAATTTTTCAAAAATTATCGAACAAAATAATTTTGAATGAGATCTTATAAATGTGATTAAATTGTTGAAACTCAAAAATTTTCATATTCAATTTCTTATAGAAAACTATATAATTTGATGTTCCAGTGTTTTTTATTAACGATTTGAGAATACATTTTCTATTTTATAATCGATACTACTAGATATTTTTTAGATATTTTTATTACTGCAAATATAAATATATATATATATATATATATAAAATAGATTTTTTTAAAAAAAATGTAATAAATCCATAAGTCTGGGATTATAATAATTTAAATATGAGAATATTTTTATTATATTACTATTTTTATAGAAAAGTGTATTAATTTTCGTAATTACCACCTTTATATCTGCTCTATTATATTAAAAAGAAATTTTATGGCTATGGGAAAGTTTAGAACCACTTTTAAATGACCTGAATTTCTGTAAAAAAAAAAACTATAATGGCTTTAAAATAGGAAATATTATATTTATTATATTTTAAATACATATAAACATGATTATTTGATTTTATTAAAAAATTAAATATAAATTTACAAATCATTATACGGGAGTTTTATTTACTTTGAACTTAAAATTAAGTTTATTTCAATAATAATTCCACTTTTATTATGTCCAATTAACTTTCTATTGTCGGAAGCGGATTCCTTATACCAGTTAGACTGGTATAAATCCTCGCTTCGAAACTGTTGCTGTGTAGCCAAAGATGAGGCAACGCTAAGTAAACTATCGCTAGTCCACTTATCGCCCTCACCCAGCAGAGACCTTAGGGCAGGTATTATTTCCCTACTCCGCCTATCCACACTTCGCCCATTGCTCCCTGCACTTACAACGCTAAGC
>LSSL01007401.1:0-26805 GCA_001953115.1 Smittium mucronatum | reverse complement strand
AAGAATAATGTAGAAATAATCGCCAAAGAAGCAAAAAGTCCGATCGCACCCAAAAAAAAAGGGGGGGAGGGGGGGATATCAATCAGATATCTCTGTAGAGAAAATACCAGAAACAACTGGAAATGATAATAATAAACTATGTGAGATGAAAAGTGGCCACAGTATTGAGATGCATTGATCTCAATTTCTGGGTGAAGGTTATGTCCCAGTCTCGGTAACTATACATACGCCCAGAGATATTCCAAGTATACGTTTCGGCAAACTAGGCAAGGGAAGGTATTTCGAGTTAAAGTGTAATAACTCTTGTTTCGTGGCTATGAGGATACTCACTACCCCGCACATAACAAACTCGATATGTAAATTAGGAAAACATATCAAATTTTGCGATACAAAGAAGAGGCAACAATTACTAACAACTCATATATGAGGAGTTCAATATAATATCACTAGCCAAAAAATGATAAATATCTGATAAATATACTAGGAAAAATAAATAACATAAGCATATACCCCTAGAGGCAAAAAAAATTTTAATTTCCTCCATGTGGCATCGGAGTTTTTTTTTCTGAAAAAAATGGTGAATATACTATACTATAACTTTCCCATCAGTGGGGATATGCAAAATTAAAGTCTTATGTATTGGGATCGCAATCCTGCACGGACCTTTTGTAAAAATGGAAGGATACTGAAAAAGCCAGCTGTTAAGAGATTAAAAGACAAAAAAAAAAAAGGAATCTCGTATTAAAACCATCGAAGAGAGTGCTAAAAAATTCTGGCATTGCAAAAGTTTTTAAAATTAATCCGGCATAATCGGATAAAAATGCATCTAAATGAACCTTATTAATATTGACCTTGAAGAGAAAACAGTACTTAATAGTCCTGCTTATTCATGAATAAAATTCTGATCCAAAAAGAAGAAGGAATATTGCCATAATGAATTGCCAATTCCATGGAAACTGATTTTTATATCAGCAATAAAAAAAAAAGGGGGAAAATCTACAGATAATGAGACATGGGAAAAAATCAAATTGTAAAGACAAACCAGCTAATCTATAAAATTCAATTACATCATTGAATCAAAGTATGAGCACGCGGTTTTCTGATTCCATCCAAAGTATGCTATATTTGAACCTGGAAAAATATTTTCAGGAAAACCGAAAATCCTAATTTTCAGATTTGGATTTCTCAGACACGAATTTCGATCCGAAAAAGTGATTAAAATAAGAATTCCAGGGTTTAACAACGATAGATATTGTAGTAATATTGGGCCGATAAATAATATTTACATTGAAGCGTCTAGAGACGCCTAAAGTTGTAATATCGCCATCGATGAATTCGTGGATGTAGAAAGTACTATTTTTGCAAACTTGGAAACTAATAGACCTTTTCATCTACATTGCGAACCCATCAAAGTAATGAATAATCCATATCATCATTAAAAAAAATATGCGATAAAAACTGAACCCCCCCCCATCCCCAGAAAAGACTATAAAAAATGTAAACCTTAAAAACCAGTATTAAATTAGTTATTTTAAATACCCCTAAACTAAGATTTAAAACTATAAGAAATCGCTTTTTATATCAAACTAGCTTTAAATCCCAAGACTTCAAAATTAAAAAAATTAAACCCCATAGTAACGAAACATATACCACAAACATATCGAAAAAACTGACGTTTATAAATCTGTTATTATTTGAATACAAAAAAAAAAATTTAGGGGGGCAAAGATTAAACATGAAAAAAATAATATACCCCAGTGCGAACATCTACTTTTTCGTATTTAAAAAGTTGATTTTATTGAAAATTAACATAATATGATTAAATTTGGTAGGGTTGGAACTCATGCAACATGAAATGAGAAGCTCCATTGATTAAAAGGTTATTTCTATGTAAAATACCAGGAAACGCTACAACCGAATCCATAAATGATAGTTACGGGCGATATTGGACATTTGGTAGAGACCAGAAACCAATCCTTATTGGCTATAAGCGATTATATAAGCCAACTGGTATAGATGCTGGGACACGCTCAAGATATACTGAATATATATAATTACAACCATCTGGTGTGGACTAACAAGGGAAAATCGATAGAATAAATTCAAGTTTTTCTGAAAAATAAAACTGATAAAGGGGGAGGGGGGGTGTATATTATGTCTATCAAACAGGGTACAGTATCAGAATACTCTAATTACTTGTTAAAACTGGGATAAATTCTTGATCCACTCGTGCATTCAACTCATTGAGCTCTCAATTGAATATGAATGATACCAGTCGAGCTTTTCAGTAATAAATTTTATTATATATCCATTACAAGAATAAACCAATATACTTTCAAAAAAACTCGTTGATAAATTAGACTATTTTCTCAAGATGGCCAAATATGATATAGCCAATATCAACAGTACCTCCAAAAAAAAATAATAATAAACCGTTTGACTTTTTAATAACTGACAAATTTCTAGTAACCGACTAGTTATTTTGCGCGCCGGTCAGATAGACATTATAGAAAGCTCAAAAGTTCGTACTTTTTTTATAATTTGGCATGAATCAAAGCGGATATGATCTGTGTCTTGTAATTAATGCATCGCGTATTAATCACCTAATCCCTTTTTTTCTTTTATTAAAAATCAATCAATATATTTATTTATTTACTGCTTCAATCAATCGCATTTTTTTTTGATGATTTTTATTGTGAAACTTTACTTTTATGTAAAAGTTAATTCCTTTAAATTTATTGCGAAACAAAAAATTTTTATAAAGTCTACATTTGATATTCTTGCAATTTAATTTCTATTATAGAAAAAAAATTAACCAATTAGTTAAAAACCTTTAAAAAAATTATATAGTGGCCAGAAAGCTGATACGGCTTCATTCCGAAATTCTATTAAAAAGTTAAAAGCGCTCATAATAAACATATAAACAGCAATGTAAATAAAATTTTATTAATCTATTTTTTTGCGATCAACATTTTTATTAAAAAAAATCTATGATGAGCGCTAAATACTTATCTAAACTCAATAGTTTAAAAGGCTCAAAAAAAAAATTATTTCCAAAGCTCCAATGGAAGCAAATTAATTTATATAAAAATCAAAAACTATTTGTATCATCTCTATAAAAATCAAACGGATTTAATGAGCTTTTTTGATTTATTTATTTTTTGATTTTTTATTTCCACATATAATCTGAAAACCCCCTTTTTCAAGAATTTTTTTATTATTTTAAAATTTTATCCACAAAAAAGTTTACAAACCGTAATAGAAGAATATTTTTTTTAAGCAGCTGATTAATTTATATCACAGAAAAAAAAAAAATTGATGAAAAGGCTGTTTAAATCTTCAGTATATGTACTAAAGCATAAATATATTTATAACGAAATCATGCATTCAGAATATAATTTTTGGGCAAATTTTTTCTAATAAATTCTTTATGGATTTCTATAACTGAAAAAAAAAAATCCAAGATTTGGAAACATTTAATCATTCATTATAAATATAATAAGAGACTTGAATGTAAACATTGTAGGGAAAATTTCAAACTTCATCGGATTACTGCATCATATCGACACCATATTATATATAAGAATGGTTTTCTAAATGATTGAAAATCAATATTTTTTAAAAAAAAAACCTCTAAATAAACCCGGTGAATTTTTTGTTGATAAAAAAAACATAAATTCACATAAAATTTTAGCCAAGCTGGTCTTATCTGACAGAATCTCTTTTTCTACCCTTGCTAATAAAGAGGAAATCCAAATTGTGTGTAATACATAAATTTATAGAATATCAAATACAGATAGAAAAATCAAACTTTTAATTTATGAGTATACTGATAAAATATATTTAAAAATAAAGAGGGCTAATAAAAAAAATAATAAGTCTTGTAGGAATATTTTCAATACCTAAATATGATTTTATATTGGTAATAAATAAAAGATGCGATGTATTAAATCTAAAAACTAAACAATATATATTTATAGGGCTCGGTATTTTCAGAATAGAGGATTTTTTTTTCCTCAAAAAATGTGATAAAAATTTCCAAAAATCAACTAGCTGATTATGTGTTAAGTTTAAAAAAGCATAAACTCGCTGCTGTTACTGATGGTACTTGGGTTATGATTTATAAGGATTTTTTTTTGGTTATTTAAAAGCATTGTATAGCTCATGGAATTCACTTAGCATTAGTTGACGATTTATATAAAAAAAAGAGTTGGATCTATTACTCGTGGTGCTAAATTTTCAAAAATTCACAAAAGAAAATATTTGTATATTTAAAAATTTAAAAATCACAAATTTTGAAGGTTTTTGACGTTATAAATAATTTTTTTAACAAAAACGAGAATGGATTAAACAGCGATAAATAATCTGAACAAGATTTAAGCTTACTCTAAATTGATGACTTGACCCCCAAAAATGTAATTATTTAAACTGGTTTTAATAAAATAATTCATAAAATTATGATAACATCAAAAACATTCAAGATCTCGGTTTTTAAAAATGATATTTTGCAAAAAAAAACAGTCCGAGAGTTCTTGAAAAATAAAAATAAAATTTATTGATTCAAAAAATAGATGGAACTCCTTACGTAATATGACAAAACCATTTTTGGAGATCCATAGAACTGTCAATTTAATTATGAATTTAGATTTCATATAATTTTTCCCGAATGAAATATAATTATCATTTATTAAAAACTCTTCCAGAGATACTTGATTTAATTTTCATAGGATCTCAAAAAAATTTCAGGCAATATTCCAAAACTTTGGACTCCTCAAAGGTATTCTAATCAATGGTTAAAAACATTTACTCTTATAATACAGGTTTTTGAAATATTTTTTAAGATCCATAAAAAATATGCTAGAACAGAGAAGAAGCTTTTGGAAGTTTTTATTAACTTTAAAATAAATTTACCATAAAAAATACAGAGAATAAATTCGAGCCTAGATAGTTTAATTTTTTATCTAGATAAACTGGGTGAATATAGCATAATATTATCCTCATAAGATTACAAATTCAACACAGAAAACATATATTATATTATATATATTGCTTTGGATATCTATAATCGACTAATAGCCAACAAGAATAAAATTTTTGATGAATTTTTAGAAAAAAATTACGGTATGCAGGAAATATACAAATTAAATTTAATTCCAAAAAATTATAGGCTTTAAAGGTTTCTTTAGAAAAAACCAATAAAAAATCAGGAAAAAACATATCCAATTTATTTGACGATTAATTACACCAAATAATTTTATTTTAACATAATAGGACAATACCAGAATCCTCAGACAAAAAAGTATCTACTTTTTTTAAATATAACTCCAACATCTGTCGAGGTTGAAATAAGATTCAGTGATTTTGAACTTTTTATAAAAAATCTGAGTTTTATTTTGTCTTATAAGAATATATATATATATATATATATATTATAAATAAACATATCATATTTAATTTCTGGAAGGATTTTTCATGATTCTGATAACATTTTTTAAAAAAAATTTAAAGGTTTTAAATATGTTTTAAATTTTTTGTTTTTACCTAAATAAATGTTTTCGGTGATGTATTTTTCGTTAAAATTCGGTTTAATAAATGTATTAAAGATAAAAGAAGCGAGAAAATTTTAAAAATATTCAATTTAAGAGTTAATAAAATTCAAAATAGAAATAAAGAATGGGAATTTTGGTTATTTTTGTTAGAGTTTTTGTTTTTATTCAAATTTATTTAGATAAATGGAATTTATGTTAACAAGCCCCATTTAGGTAAAACAAATAGATATATTATGATGAAAAACTATTAATAAAAGGATTATTTTTTTGTCTCCAAACACGCCCCCTTATTTAAAATTTTTAATGTTTTCAGGAAAATTTTCTTCCTAAATATGACTTTAGTCTATTTATTTTAGATTAAAATTTAAAATTAAGATACTACAATTTAATTAATTTCATTATAAAACAGCTATAAATTACGATGATACTTATAAAATTCCACAAGGTAGAATTCTTATTTTAAAAAGGGTAACTGGGACCACATTTAGAAAAACCATCACTAGATGCAATTAAATGATCTAGAGCTGAGCAGAACAAAAAAAAAATTGAGAACGTATAAATTTGTTATAGCGTATGTCAGACCACTTTCAAAAGTAGTCAAGACCAAGCGATAATATAAAAAAGAAGGAAATGCCTAAATATTTTAATAATAAAATGAATGTAATTTATATTGAATAAATCGGAAACTGTATGTATTGGGAGGAAATTTCAGCTTCTGAAATACGAATTAGGAATAAAAGTAAATATTTTTTTATTTAAGAATAACCTTAAACTGCTTTTTATCATGACTGAAATCCAAAAAAAAGTTTTGTAAAAGTGGTAAATAAAATTAAACACCAGAAACCTTATTTAAATGATAAATTTTGTTTATTGAATTACCTGATGATTTTTTTTAGAAAAAAACCAGCGATTTCAAAACAGAAAATTTTTTTGTTCAAATTTAATAATAAGTTTTTGACGATTTTAAAATAAATAAATTAGAATCTTTGTATAAAAATTTCAACCGGGTAAATCAAGATTATGTATTAATACGTAGCGCCTGGAGAAAAAACATATATAAACTCTCGGAATTTGGAATAATGACCAGATTTATTATTCTTATTAACCTTGTATTTGGGTTAGACACTGAATTGTAGCGATTATTACTAAATACTCTGTTTAAAATGGGGCTCTTATATACCAGTTTCTTGGAAAAGCTACAGAGATTTCCCTATCAATTTTGAAAATTTCCATATAAGTTTAATTTTTTTTATTAAATGACTTAACCATATCCAGGAAACCATGCAAGACTTTCCCTTTTTAAAAGAGTATTTTACTTCTTATTATATGTTTACTTGATTAACTAATTTTGGTTAACTAAATTATATCCATTTCTTCTAGAAGCTTTTGAACGAAATTATTAATTGAGTTAAATTAAAATAAATTTTTAATTACAAAAAAATTTAAAATGAATAATGAGTTATTTTTTTTTTAGTATTTCGGATAAGAATAATTTTCATAATTTTCGTAAATAAAGTCAACAAAGATGAATCGCAGTGAAAAAAAATCTAATAAAAAATTTTAAATTATAATTTTGACTAAAGCCATTAGAAACGCCTTCTTAAATATAAAAATAAAGTAAAATAGTCAAAAAAATTCAGGTTATAGTTTATATATATATATATATATATATATATTGATTAAAAATAATTAATATTAATCAAAATGAGACAAAATGATTGTGAAATTTCATCAAATAAACAAATGCAAAAATTATAAATCTAAATACTAAATACTATATTTTTTTTTGTATGGCGGAATTTTATTGTAAGATAATGACATCAAAAACTATACTAAAAAAATATGAAAAAATGAAAAATATGTATAGAAAATAATATTATCCTAACTACAATAAGCTCCTCTGACAGAATACTGGCTGCGTGCCTACGGGAAAATGTTTCAATAACCAACCAAACCCCCCCTCCCCCTGGCATTGCTTCAAGTAGACTGAATGACTGAAGTTACGTGCAGTCAAGAATTAAGCTCTTTGTCAACGAACAATAGTTCATTGAATCTACTGAGCTCCTATTCAGAGCCTTCTTCTAACAGGATTAATAAAATTAGGCTCCTAACCAAACGTTGGTTTGATCGACATGGCTTTCCTACAAATAGCTGTTAGAAGCTGAGATCCTTCTGACTGTCGAAAGCTGGACTTGTGCACTAGACTATGTCTCAACTGTGCTAAAAGAACTTTTCCTTCTGTTTCTATATGATCCTCCTCTGTAATCGCTGTCCTCCGAATCGCTATGCGTTATCTCCACTACTCCCAACAAAGAATAGTAAAACGCTGTGTGAAATTTTAGTTTATTTTAATTCAAAAATTACACTATAAGCCCATAAACCACAGCAAGATATTTCACTCTTAGGGGGTCTAAATACTAATATTTTGCTTTTTTTAAATCAAAATTCAATTTCTGATGGTGAATAAAAACTAAAAAATCGTGGAAATTATTCCTTTTTTTGGATACAACTGGAGAAATCTGTGTAATTTATAAGTGCGGAAGAAAACTGGAATAAAAAATAAATTCACTCACCAAAAACACCTTTTTTAAGTTGTTAAATTTGATATTTACCTTTAATAGCACCTAAAAATTTGAAAATAATATATATATGACCTTACTGGATCCCAAATGAGAGTTCAGAGATATTCATTTCATAAAATATGCTTATCTTAAAGAATTTCATAATATTTTTAAATTCAGAAAAAAAAACTTGTGATATTTTGAGGATATCTAAAATATTTCAACAAGTATCACGATTCTCATTTTCAGCGAAAACCTCATAAAGATCATGAGAATTATCATGATATATTACTCATGATCGAGCTATAAAAAACAAGGTTATTTTTGCCCAAAAAAATGACCTTTTACAGCAAAAAATATTTAAAAATTGTAATTTTCGGGTAAAGGAAGGAATTTTTTTCCGATTAGGGGATTTATATAGAATTTTTATACGTTGGAGATTGATATAAATAAAAATTATATATATTTCCAAATCTCATTATATTTTCTCATTCATTGTACATATAAGGATTTTTAATATGATATCTGAGGATGAAAAAAAACTTGAATAAAATAAATGAACTAAATGAGTCGTCTAAATTAAAATATGAGATTGACTTCTTTTATAGAATCTTGGAGTAAATGATAACTAGAATCTAGCTCTTATTATTTTATTTATAGTGGAAAAATTAGAGGAAATATAGAGATCATATGTTTGCTGTGAGGAAAAAAACACACCTATATTTCAATTCGATCAAGTTTTTTTTAAATAAGAAATTAGTTTTAATGGATATAAAACGATTTAATTTTATCACACAATCCAGCTAATATATGAGAAATGAGAACTAACACATAAAAACTCGGTATTTTCTGGATATGCTCCGAAATAAATTGCTTGTTCAATATAAAGGACCTAAATTTGGGAAATATTGAAAAATATATTTATGTTGGATACATATTATATGGTGATTGCTTCTCATATACTGCTACAGAAATAAATAGGTGGGTGGGTCAGAAAAAAACTTTCGGGCATATATTTTTACTTGGGTCTGATATTTAAACTTCTATTAAAATAAAATTAGAAAATTATACTCTCAAACCAACACTAACACATTTTTATAAGATATTCGGATTATTTATACCCAAAAATTCAAATAAAAAACCTTTAAATTGGAAAATATCACAAATAATGCTTTTAATTTAACAGATATTTTTCGGGATATCAGTTATTTTTTGATATTTCGATTTTAGACAGTTTAAATGATAAAAAATCAAAAAATATTTAATACATTGTTTAAAATAAATTGCCCCTTTTTCAAAAAAAATCACCAGATAAAATATATTGCCAAATTTTAATCTAGGGAAAATGTTATAATTTCTTTGAAAATAAAATACACATTTTTACTTTGAAAACAATAGTTTTTTTTCCTGATTATTATTATTTTATTTCAACGGCCATAAAAATTTCTTGAATTTGGTGGTCTATAAAATTTCTTTTTTCAGCTTTTAATTGAAAACAAAATCCAAATAATTTATCAGTAAGCAGATGAAATTTCAGATTAAATTTTATATTTCCTTCTATAAAAAATGAAATTTATTAATCGTTGAAATAGTAATTAACAGATTACTCATGAATGTAAAGCTTTTTGTACATTGTAGAAAATTTGTGAAGGAATTTTTTCATAAAAAAGCGACCTTTTTTATAAAAATTTATAATATCAAATTTTTTGGTTTTAATTTGATTAAAAGAAAATCGATAATTAAAAAAATCGTTCTCTAGTAAAAAATCTGATAAAATGAAGGAAACAATGATTTTAAATGAACTTATACTATCATTCTTTATTTTTATTAGAAAAGTAATTTTTCTGTTCAAATGGTTATAATTATCTTAAAATTTCACTATATTTACTATATTAACTTCAATAAAAATATAATTTACTAAATAAAATAAAATAACTCGATTAAATATATATAAAAAAGGTAATAGGTTTTAATTTGGTGTTATTCTCCCTTATATTTATTTAAAAATTGATAAAATATAAGTAAATTAGAGTCTTGTTAATTTTTTTCTTTACAAAAATTTATGTTTTTTGGTTCTTTCTGATAAAGGAATTATTCTTCTTGAAATATTTATAATTTATATGCAATTATTATAACTTAAGCTTATTTTATTTTCTATAATATATTAGCACAATACATCTTTGAACACAATGAAATTATGTTATGTATTTAAGATTTAAATATGAAAACAAAATTTTTTAATTTCATGATATTTAAAAAAATTAATTTAAGAAAATATATCTATTCATCCATGAAAATTTGCTTTATATAATAAAAATGTTTTAAATAAATTTTATTTTAAATTTATAATAATCTTCAATTAATATAAGATGGACTTGTTAATTATATATTTGTTGTTTATTTTGAGTTTCTGAACTTCATATTTAAAAAATAAAAATGAAAAAGGGATAAGGGTTTGGGAGGAAATACTTTTTATAAGTAAAATTGATCTTCTAATAATATATAGCTTTGAATTTTTAAATGAATGGTTGTGAATTAACTCTTCTAAGTCCTAGAATATAAAAAATAAAACATATAGTAAAGGGAAAATATTCAAATTCTCTACTTAAATTAATATTCAAAGAATTTATTTATTTTTGGGGAAAATAAATTTAGAAGGTCTTTATAATTCTTTTTTTTAAAAAAAAAAACTCAAATTATTAGTGTATAAAAAGTAAAATTATAAATTACCTGAAATTCAGCAAAATAATTCATTTGCACCAAATATTATTTTTTTAAATAATTCTTTTTGGTTTTTGTTAAACTTCCCTTCATGAAAATTAAAAATATAGCTTTTTTTAATTGCTTACTTATTTATAATCAGTATAATTGGTGTGGGTTTAGGGATTTTCTATTTTATTTATGTATATACTTTTATTAATATCAGCTTAAAAAAATAAAATAGAAGACATAACTTGTAAATTAAAATAATATTACTTTTTATGTGGTTTTGATCCTTATTTGGATGATTTATCTTTTTCACTGATTTGGATCTATGCGACTAAGATACTATTTTTTTCGGATTCTATTATTTATTAATATTAGTCGTTAATATCATATTAAAAAATATATTACAAAATAATATACAAAAAAATATATTACTCCAATAAAACTATCTTTTCCCATAAAAATAGCAATAATAATTTATTTTTTATGATTTTTTATTATTATATAGACGATTAAGACTCCTTATTCGTATATTCTTGAGTTTTTCTGATATTTTTTTTAATATATAACAAAAACAACTCATTTTTTAAATACTAAATATGCTATTGAACTAAAAAATAATTACTGAGTACTAGATCACTTTATTATTAATTATTAAATATACGTTGGATGTTTTTCAAATTTTATCTCAATTAAATCTCCTCAATCCACCTATATTGGCGATTAATGCCTGTTGTAATCGTATTTTTTATCTTAATTTTTATACAATTTATTATCTAAAAAGAAAAATTACCAAGGATCCAAATCCTAACTCTGTCCAATAGTCAGATTTTATTAAAATAAAGTTTCATTCTTATCAAAATAAACATTTTTTTTTGCTTGAATTATCCTGAGATGGGATCTAGCTTTTCGTTTTTTTATTTATTATATTTTTTAAAATTTAATCCGATAAAAACATAGATCAATCCGTTTAGTATCACTTTCACTAAATAATATCTATAAGATTTGATATTTTTTGGTAGTGATTTTTTTACATAGATTTCCTATTTTTACCGTCGATTTTTTTTTAATTATTTTATAATCGTTATTTTTTTCTATTACATATATTATTAAAATGATGGCATTTCAATGTAAAGTATCGGTATTTTAGAAATGCTACTTTATTGAAATTTATTTGATTATTTTTATCATATCATTATTTTTTAAAATATATTTAAATAGTAATTTTTAGATTATGTGTCATATTTTCTCGAAAAAAGTGTATTAATAAATAAATATCGATTTTTTTTTTTTCGTTCTAATATAATAAGTTATACCGATTTTATATTTCAAAATCACAAATATTTAAAAATAGTCTTATTAATTCAATCCTGCCACTTTTATACTAATAATTATATTAAAACATTATACGTGGATATATATACTGAAAATATACTTGTATTTATATTATTTTTTTGATATATTTTTTTAATAATCATAAGAAAATACTCATATATACTAAATAATATTAAAAGTCTTATTTTATTTGAAAAAATATTCCTATTTTCATACAAGCTATATGTTTTACAACTCTTTCAATGGTTTTTAAAATAAGCTTAAATTTCATGAAAATGGTTAAGAGAATATGAAAAATAATAAAATATGAAAATGAATTTAATTATGTTTAAAATTGTTATAAAATAAGGAAAAAAGGGGGGGGGATCAGTTAAAATTATTAAATCTGTTTTATAAGATTAAATAATAATAATTTTTGTATATACGATGTGATACCATAAATGCCAAAGTTTTTTATTTATATGAATATAAAATAAATTCAAAAACTTTTATTAGATAATAAATAAATATTTTTGAGTGAGGTAACAATGGGAAACAGAAATTTAATTTAATTTAAATCAGCTATTACTGCAAAAAAAAAATTATCATTTTAGATTGAACTTAAACTCTGAAATATTAATTATTGGCTTTCATATCTTTATAAAATTAGACGTTATTTCTAGCTACTTTTATTTTATTTTATTTATTTTTAACATTTTTTGAAAAAGATATAAAAAATTATAAAAGCTTAATTCATATTTGTGAAATTAAAAAAATTCTGCCATTTTACTTGGGTTTTTTTACTTGATTAAATATTTTATTTTATCTTGTTTTATTTTTTGGGATTTCCTTTCATATGGAAATCCAGTAAAAAAACAATATATATATATAGATAAAACCAAAAAATTAATAACATGAGGATGAAATCTAAAAAATCAAAGAGACTAAAAAATTTTTATACAAAATTATCATTAAAAAACTCTCAATACCATTTTTAGTGAGAAATAGATAGAAAAAAATTACATTATTTTTATTAGGATATTATAAAATGAGTATTTAAAAAATATAATTGACACATTTATGGTTAAATTATTAAATAAGTGTGCCAAAATCTAGTTTAATGCCTTAGATAACTAATCGAAAATATTGATAATAAAAAAATAAATCTATCTTTTAGGGATTCTTCTGCCGTTTTTATCACAGAAAAGGCAATTTTTTCTGAAAAAAATATCTAACATGTTTAAATATGTTCGAATTCAAATAAAAAAGTAAAAAATGCTTATTTTTTTGCTAAAATAATAATAAAATTTGAAAAAATTATAAAAATAAATACAATATAAATTTAAATGTTATTGACTTATTTATTAATTATATTTTTTCAGTATTTAATTAAAATATAATTTTTTCAACCTAAGATGTCCATACCTGAACATAAATGAAAATATTTCAATCTTTAAATAAATTTTAATCATTAATAGTTTTACATAAAAACAGAAGAAGGAAAATATCAATTGATTATTATATAATTTATGAAAAATAAAAATATTGGTTAGACGTATAATATTTTTTCTTTGCATTTGATTTTTCCATAGATATTTTTCCTATATAACTAGGTTTTTATTCAATACAGCATACGCGCTTAGGGATTTTTTTTTAAAGATAACTATCCTTTTAAGCCTATGATTAAAAAAAAAAGAATATAATTCTAATATATGGGTTTTTGCTATATTTACAATAATTAATTTTTTTGCTTTTTATACAAAAAAATGGATTAAACCATTATTCTGGGGAAATTTTTGGTTAAAATTTTTAATTCTGTTTTTTTTTTTCTTTAACACGTTTCTTTAATCATTATTATAGTTAAAGCTTTTACCATATAAAAAGCTGTTGTTTTTTATAATCAATTACAAAATACATAAATATATTCATGATTATGCGTTCAATTTTTTTACTTTTTAATCTTCTTAAAAAAAGATTATAATACCAAAAAAAAAAATAAACCAATTTTTTCCGAAACATGAAGAATAAAAACAGTATAAAAATATTCGAATCTAAAATTTCATTAGTTAATTTTTAGAACTTTCACCAAGTTTTTATTTTTTAATTTTTGGGTCGTTTATACATAAATTTTAAAATTTACAATTTTTGATTTAATATGATGAATCCAATTTTTTTTACCTGATAAAAAATTTTATATAGAAAAAATCACATTATTCATAAAAATTTTTTAAAGGAAAAATATTTGTGTTTTTTCAGCGAAGATTTGCTTATTAATATGTAAATTAAAAGATAATTTTTCTTTATCTTCAGAAAGCTCTCTGCCATAATTTCAGGATAGTAAAAATTTTATTTTTTTATTATAAATATATAACTCGAAAAAAATGGTAAGAGGGAAAGTTTTTATGAGCTTTATATTCCGATATCTTTATAAAAAATAAATTAATGTAGAATCAATAAAAGATCTAAATTATAAATAGAAGATATTATTTATTATTATTATTATTATTATTATTATTTGAAAATTAAATAATATTGTTTTTTTCTTTATTTCAATAAAAAAGTCTTTATTTATTTACTTATCTTTATTTAAAACGATTAATTATGGTTTTAGCGTTAATATATATATTCATATATTTTTTTTACTTTAATAATCTTGATATAAAATAGTATACATAATATTATTGGAAGTTTATAACATATATTTTTAAATGGCTTTATCGGATTATTAATCTAGTGATTTTTTGTGTTAATACAATCAAATAAACTATTATACTTGTATTATTATATATATTTATTTAACTTTTCTCTTGTAAGGATGGTTTAATAATGAAAAGTCTCGAATAAATTGGAAATAATATACTAAACTTATATCTCACCAGGCGATATTAAAAAAAGATTTCAAGATGCTTCCAAAATAGCTTCCCTCTAATATTTTATCTGAATTTTTTTTCAGAAATATGAATTATTTTGCTATTTTTAAAAATAAATAATATTTTAGTGGTATTTCCATGTCATAAAATCAATTTAATTTATCTTTTCTATATAAATCAACTATATTAGACTATTAATATAAATCAAATAATGATTGAAAAATAAAATGGTATTTGATATAGAACCGAGTATTATTTGTATTTACAGAAACTTGAAGTGAAAATGAGTTAAATCGATTATATATCTTTTATAATAGACTCAAAAAACCAAAAGAACTATTGTAAGCTATAATAAAATCCTAGATAAAAAAATCCCAAATTGAAAAAAAATATATATTGTTATCGTTTCAATTTTTTTTAAAATATCCTTGAATTATTAGAGTGTAAATCTCTAGCGAAAAATAAAATAGGAAAATGGATAATAAATATTGCAATATTTTCAAAAAAATCCAAAGCTCCCTTGAATTTTCTACCAATGATATCATAGTGTTAAATATTGTTAAATAATATGTTAATTTAAATTTAAATTTAAATTTAAATTATTTCTCGGAATTTAAATATGTTTATTCGTAAAATTTTACTGAATATAAGTAAATGAGTTAAAAACCAATGATGTCGCCACTAAATGTGAAATATTCATATTATTTTTTTTTATTATATTGTTTAAATATTTTTCTCCTATCACTTAAATTGATATTAATAGAATTTTTTTCGAGAATGAGAAGATATTTAAAATATTTAAATTCTATTTTTTAATAAAATGTCCTCTTTTCTTGTTTTTTTATTGCAATTATATTAATTTCTAATCAACTCATTAGAATCTAATAGCTAATGGATCCCCGTATAAAAAATAATAAAACATTTTTTAACTATAAATATCTAATTACAAATTTACACTTTTTAAATTAGATCAAAACAAAAATTATCCAAAGAAATATCCTTTTATTGCCTTTATGGTTTCTATATAGTTTTATTAAAAAAGATTTTGATATTAAGATCGGGATAATAAGATAAATTTTGAATCTATAATTTAAAAGATGAAGTTTATGTCTTCAAATTATTTTAAATACATTTATATCTTCTACGTTTTGTAAAAAATTGAATATTTTTGTGATTATCTCATATAAATAACCCACGAAAGAGTATAAACTTACTTTTATTTTTTTGGGGGTAAAAAGTTAAACTCTCTGATTTTTTTTATTAATATCTTTTATATGTTAATTACATTAGCCGGCTATTTTATCAAAAAAAAAACTATTAATAAGATTCATTAAGTAATTCAAAACTCGGAATTTTTTATGAGTCGAGATTGTTTTATTTATGAATTGTTTGTGTTTTTTAACATATAAGATTTATTAGATTTGAGCTCAAAATCAAAAACAATCAATTCAGATTAAATAACTTAATACTTGGGACGGATAAAGTAATTTCGTGCAGGAAAATAGTTAAGCTGTGCCCAAAAAGGGGAGTTTTAAAATAACTATATATAAATTTGTTATAGTCTTTTGGTAATAAACCCCCCAAGTTGTTGAGATGAACTCTTAATACACATATTGAGTATCTTTTAAACAAAATATATCAGCGTAATAAATTATGATTGATATTATGAAGAGAAATAATGTTTTAAACTACTCCTAAATTTAAAGTTTTTAATTTTTTTGTCACTAAAACTTACCGAGGAATGATCAATTTGTTCAATAATGAGTGTTTTCAAATCGAATTTCAGAAAACTTATCGTGTTTAAATTTAAAATGCAGTTTGGGATACTATGTGGAAGATTTGAAGTAAAACTCGACAAAGCCATGTAACTCATTTTTTAGTAGAGGCATCAAGTATATTTGTTCCAGAGAAGGAATGTTAACAATCAAATGCAAATAGAATTACCCTTCCTGGTTCATATATACCATGTAAATCTTTATTTAATTTTTATTGGTGGTTAAAGGCCTGTTTTTATATTTGAATGACAAAGTCATGATACTGCATACTGAAAAAAAAAAAGTAGGCTTATTGAATTAACCAAATACCCAATTAATCCAGCCGTAAGTATATTCATTGCCCCACTATTTGCAGACACAGACACTGCGCGAGATCCTCCAGCCTATTGACTTTTTTAGGAATTCTGCAACTACACAATTTTCCATTCGTTACAAATTGTGGATTTGTGTTCGATTCTGAATAAAAAATCACCAATGGAAGCAGAATATCATAAATTAAATGCTTTTATTGGACAATAATTATGGTGCATTTTATAATTATTGTTTTAAAAAAGAAAATACCAACTCTAGTATTTTGGAGATTATGTATTAGATACATTCAATTTGTTTAACCCGTTTATAATACCGAGCAATTGATTTCATAGCAGCTAAAATTTGATTGTAAACTTTTCGTTTTCAATTATAAGTCTACTTTCTATGTCTTCCTCTATGATATATATTCATACAATCTATTGATTATTATGTTTATTCTGCCGGTACAAGCTGAATTAAGCCCGTTTTGGTCTGTGGCTAAATCAGCCAAATACTTCCATATCGAAGAATCCGTTTCTAATAACAAGCATTTAATGGGCACCTTACTAACTACTATCCAGAATGTGTATTATTTTTTATTTCCTTTAATATGATTTTCATATTAATTACCCATTTTTATAAACCGCTTCCAGAATAGAAACCAAACCTCCACCATATAGAATCGCTTTCCAACCTGTTGTGGGCCTCGATAAATTTATCATTGTGGCTACTGCTGAAGATTTCGAGGAAATAGAAATAGACTGGAAATGGTTAACAGGTATTCTTTATAGATTTTATGAACTTCTTTTGATTTTCTGAATCTCTTTTATACATTTTGCAGAGAATATAATGATTCCAGTGGAATCATTAGATACCCCTAAGGAGCGAGCCTCTTATGTAATAACTAAAATTCGATATCTAGTGACAGCAGAGGATGGCGGAAAAAATTTGAGAATTGACAAAAAGTTAAGGGCGGCTATTAGTGCATTTAATCAAACTTTTAAAGAAATTAAAACAGAAAAGTTAGTTTCATATTATGCTTGCGCTCTTAATAAAGGGTTGATTTTCTTTCAAGGCTGGATGTATATTAGCGAGAATTATCTGTCTTTTTACTCTTATATATTCGGATTCGAAAATAAAATATCTCTAGAGCTGAAAAATATCAAAAACATAGAAAAAGTAAAAACCAAGGGAGGCAGTAGCGACGATGGGTTATCTGTAGAAACCAGAGCTGGTCAAGTTTACAACTTTTCAAATATGTTTAATCGTGATGAAGCCTATGAGGTTCTGTTGCAGCTTACTACAAACGTAGTAAAAAGGATCCTCCAAAATTCCGAATTTACTACCAGTCAGCAAGAATCATCCTCTAACGATAACTCCGCGACTTCGAAGGGCTTCAATATAAATTCTAAAAAACTAGTTAAAGTTGGAAAAACTCTTGCGCAAGATATTGCTCAGCAAAAAATAGAAGAAGAGCTTTTCGATTACTATGGTCTGCCTCCATCCGAAACTCTGATATCGACATTGTCAGATGCGAAATTATCGGTTAATAAACAAATATCTGTCTATAATGGCTCTTTAAACCTAACTACAAATTTTTTGACCTATCATTCAAGCGACTTTAAAGGATGCAAGCTGGTTCTCCCTCTTTCTGCAATCAAAAAAATCGAGAGGTTTCCAACCGAGAATTTAACCAAAAAGCGTGGATACCACATACTTATCACAACCTGGCACCTATCAGATATAAATATTTTTGTCTACACAAATCTACCAAGTTGCGACAAATGGTGTGATCAACTCAAACAACTTCTTAAAATTATATTTCAGGCCAATTCTTCTAGCCCCCAAGATGAAGCTACTAAGAAACCTCTTCCACTAAAGTACTTTTTGCAAAGTAGCCAAAGCGAACTACTATTAAAAGAGTACACTGAAAAAAAAGACCTTATCATCTTGTCTCCAGAAGTTTCTGCCTCCGAGTTAACTTCAGATTCTCAAAGCAAAAGTAGTCCCATAGAGCATAAAAGCTTAGTTAATACAGGTTTCGGAAGTGAGTTTGGTTACCCAAATGAAACTTTGAATTATCGGGAAAAAACTAGGCAGAAGTTATGGTATGACTTGATGAGTGTTCAAGGCCGAAATCTTACTTTCTTTAGACAGGCTGACTTTGATAGACTAGTAAGAATCGGCCCTCCAAACAAACTGCGTGGCGAAGTTTGGGAGCTATGTTCTGGGTCAATTTATAATCGCCTATTAAATCCAGGGTTTTACCAATCACTATCAGAGGTGGTTCCAGATTCCAGGCTACTTGCTAGCATAGAAGAAATAGAAAAGGATTTGCCTCGCTCGTTACCTGAATACAGGGCTTACCAAAATCCTAAAGGGATAAATTCCCTTAGGAATGTTCTAATTTCTTATGCAACTAAAAACCCAGAACTCGGATACTGTCAAGCAATGAATATGATAGTTTCTGTACTTCTCATAAATATGGGAGAAGAACAGGCCTTCTGGTTACTTGTAAGCATATGCGAACAGTTGCTAACAGGATATTATACCCCCTCCATGTATGGCGCCTTGGTGGATATGTCTATTATGCAAAAATTATACGAACAATCATTACCTGAACAAGCATCCCATCTTGCCAAACATGATATTCAGATATCGATGGTTTGCCTTCCCATGTTTTTATCTTTGTTTATTAACAACATGCCATTGAAGTTTGCTATGAGAGTTTTAGATTTATTTTTTTTGTTCGGGCCTAACTTCCTGTTCCAAATTATGCTAGCGATTTTCAAAATTAACAACAAAGCAATAATGAGCTTGGATGATGATGGAACGTTCATGGATTTGTTTAAAAGATATTTTAATGAATTGGATATGCCAGCATACCCCTTAAATTCTAAAAGACAGTCCAACCCAAAGGCAAGTCAAGTAACTAAATTCCACGAATTATTGTATATCGCATTAAAGGATTATGAATATGTTAATAAGAATATGATCTACAAAATGAGAAAATCTCACCAGCTACAAGTAGTACATTCAGTTGAAGATTTCGCAAAAAGAACTGCATTAAGGAATTTGGTTGATACTTGTGGTTTCAACAAGGAACAATTATCCAATTTATACGATTACTTTTATGCATCTTTATTCTATTCTACAAGTAACAACCCCGATAGAACTGATCGAGGCCATCAAAAAAACGAAATACATAATGCCCAAAAATTCTATTTATCTGTCACAGATTACAGAATATGTTTAGACATTTATGGCTTTATTCAATTTGTGGGACATTTTGCTATTTGGGCCAGGAAGGATATTGAGGGGCTAAGTGATAGAACTAGAATCAGCAAACAAAAGAAACAACAAAAAATCATTACATCTGTTAATAAAAAGGGCCCAAACACGGAAAATACCCCCCTAAAGACAGGAGTTGATAGTAACGTCGATCCATTAAAAAAAAAAACTATTCCGGAACAGAAAAACACGAATGGATTTGAAACTCTTTTTGAGAATCCTAATAGCTTTTTAGTAAAATTCTTTAGATTTACTAGCTCCATCCCACACCCAACTCGTGTTTATAGCTCATTTTCTGATGTAAACTACGAAGATATGAGTTCTGATACGATTGAAAGGTCTTCCGACGTTGTAAGTCTTGCAGATATTAATGAACCAAGCATTGAAATGATGGAAGATGAGTTTGAAGATCTTGATTTATTGGACAATGTTGATACGCAGTCAATTTTAGAACCAGAAAAACTTGAATTAAGTAGAATTATTACTCAAAGAACGGAATCCAGCCAAATTTCAAATGAATTGGTCTTATCCCCAGCACAAATGTCCATATCGCAAAATGAAATGGAAAGTAAAAGTCTTTCACTTGAAAAAATTCGGGTGTCTTTTCAGCAATGCCTATTGGCAATAAGCAAGTTTGTGAATTCCGATTTGCTTACTAGGATAGATACTTTATTTTCCATTTATCAAACCAACGAAAAAGAAAGATGCCTGTTGCTTGAGGATTTGTTTAGTTTTTCTGAGGGCATCCTGTATTTGTCTAAATATACAACCGAACCTGAGCTTAGTCAAGACATATTACATGCGGTTTCTGATTTCATAAAATATCAAATTAATGGGGGTGAAAGTAGAGCTAATAGTGGTGAAGAAGACCACCACCTAACTGTGAAACCTTCTGAATTGAGATTAGGAATTCTTATGTTCCCACCTTTGGAGTACTTTTTCGATGTTGAATTGCCGCTGACATTTGACAAAATTACCAATAATCCACCAAAATATAAAAGACCATACCATCACCTGAAAATAACAAGCAATGCCATCCCTAGCTTTAGCGACAATTTGGACTAATTCTATTAATTTTATTGAGAATTATGATGTCAGCTATCTATTATTTTAAATATTTGCTAGTCGGTACAAAAAAAAAAATTCAATCTATTTACAGATTAACTTGGAAATTAATAGTTAATAAAATCTAAAAGAAGTATTTATCCTTCTAAAATTTCACTTTTTTGATGTCTGTACCTGGATTTTTTTAATTCTAAATACGCATAGATATTTTGTAGTTTCTCCTTTTCTCAGAACTTATGTTGCTATGGTGCGAGTTCATTTGTTATTCTGATCAGTTTAGCAGGGTTGAAAAATTCTATATTCATGGTTTTATCTTGAATTTTCTTGGGTTTTATGATAATTTTTAAGGATATATTATTATTTTTCTCTTTGATTTTTATTAATTATATATACACGTTGTACGTGGATTTGATTCCTACGTATATTTGATTCTCGACCTGTGATTTTGACCCTTGCGTGGAATTGGTCTGATTTAATTAAGAGAAAATTTTATTGGATATTGTTGATTTTATCAAATAAAAACTTAACTAATAGAAATTTCGCTAAATCACTGTAAATATCCATTATGCCCAATTATTTATGCATAACCTTTTTAAATGGCAATGTTCTGGTTAAAGAAAGTTAATTTTTTAGGTGAAAAGTTGAATGGCATTATTGCGATTTTAAGATGATATTTCGGAAAAAAATAAACCTGTAATGCTCTTTAAATATTATACTATATTCAATTTCTGTCATAGATCTATAATTCACAAATAAGCTCTAGGCTGAGGATTAAAAAAATCTGGAAGTATAGTCAATTTTCAGGTGCTATTTCAAAGCAGCGAATATGCTTGCATGAAATTGGAAAAACTCGAATAGTTCAATTTTGGATGACCCAACGCATAGCCAACTCCAGAGAACTCAATGGAAGAATTTAAAAAAAATTCCCTTTTTGCAAAAAATATTTTTGAGACAATCTAGCACCTATTTTTAGTGTGCTAAAGATGGTACATCTTATGTAGGAATACAATAGAGCGATTTTTTACTTAAAATATTGATTTTATAGAATGTATTAGTGTTTTTCCTCATAATCTGGCTCAGTTAGAGCAGATAGGAAAACATCTTGTATGGAATCTAAGAAACTCTTTTTTCAGCTCCTGGCTAGTACACCAACCAAATAGTTGAGCTGAAACAGCAAAGATTTTTTATGAAATTAGCACTACCCGTATGTTAATACTGGAAGGCAATAATAGATGACCAGCCCCCCTGAAAAATTTACAGATTGTGTGGGGCTTCTAGAGCGGAGGGGCGGGGTTAGATAACGATTTTTCTCGAAAATTTTCAACTTTTTTGTAAGATTTTATTAGTGCTTTTATTCATTTTTATTGAGTATAAAAATAAATTTTGCGAAAAAAAAAAGCATTTGCTGTTATTATTTTGTGTACTAGGTTACCAAGGTAATTAAGAACTTTAAATGAAACAAAGGGGTTTTTCTGGATATTATCTAAATTAAATAAAATAAAATGATGTTTTTCAAATGTTTTAAAAAGTAGTATAGTAATTGAATTTATCTATACGCAATTTTAGAAACTAAAAAAATGATTTTTTGGGTTATACGCATTCGATCGAAAAACTCTGAGTCATTTTAAAACTTTCGTTATTTTCAAATAAATGCAAATTTTTTAATTTAATGTGTTTTATTCAAGTTAAACATAATTTCTCGACTCCGCAAAAATTTGTATCAATATAATATATTGATATCCAAAATTTTCAAATTACAATTTCAGATTAAGCATTTTAAATTAGCATATTTAATAAACAGCTTTCAATAGTCAAAAGAAATAAGCTTTAAAGTCTAGTTTTATCGTTTATAAATTCCTTCAATTTCCAGTATTAACAATAAGGATGACAAAAATAGAAATCAAATTATGAGACTCAATTTATGATATTCAGAAACTTAATTATATCAATCATCCTAGTTAAAAGAAACTTTAAAAATATTCATCAAATTTGATTTTTGATTTGTGTATAACTTATCTTTATTTAAATTGTTAACTAAGGGCATTTTAAATCCCAAAGTAATAAAAGCTAAAAAAATCTAAGGGAAAATTTTGGATTATTATCGTTGATATATAATCGAAATTTGCATTAAAACTTAAATAAAATTGTGTAAAAAAAAACACAAATTTTTATTGGTAATTGTCCCCAATAATGAAAAAAGTGACAATTTTTGTTATCTGGAGATTATAATTAAAAATCTGACACGAACGGATATTATTTTGATATATTTCTACACATTTTTTGAAATTGAGAAATTATGCTCGACTTGAATAAAACACATTAAATTAAAAAATTTGCATTTATTTGAAAATAACGAAAGTTTTTAAATGGATGAGAGTTTTACGATCAAATGCGTTTAACCCAAAAAAAAAGCGCGTTTTTTTAAATTTTAAAATTGCATATAGATATATTAAATTACTATACTACTTTTTAAAAAATTTGAAAAACATCATTTTATTTTGTTTAATCTGGATAATAGCCAGCAAAAAACCATTATTTCATTCAAAAGCCTGAATTGAGTTGATAACCTACTATTTTAAAAAGTATAATTTAAATGGCTTTTGGAAATAGATTTGTTTTAAATTAAATTTCTTAATTATTATACCCCTATGATAATTTCAATCATTTACTCGTTTAAAATAGTCATAATAAATTGAGGAATAGAGTTGAATATCATTCAAAAGATTTTAAAACCAAAATGAAAGAAGAAGGATTAATAGGATCCAATTTCGGATAATTCAATATATATATATCACATTAATCTAAATACTCATACTCGGCAATTGAACTATTATTATCTTTGCTTTTGCTTTTGTAAATAGTTAAATAATGCTATGATTAAATGCTATATACTTTAAACATACTTAAATTAAGTTAAAATTATCTAGCTTTTATTTATTTTTATTTTCGAATTAAAATAACTTCAATATTATTATTGAATATTTCTAGATTGTTCAAAAAAATAGAACGGTCACATTATTATTATAATAATTAGACTGGAAGGGAAAAATATTAATGAATTAAAAACTTTTTGATTTTTACTTTTTACAACCATCCATTTTTCAATAAAATCATCATACTTATTTTTCACAACCAGATCATTTTTTCCGATAAATTTTTACACTTTATTGCAAGGATAAAATATTTATAATTATGACACATGATTATCAATTCAAAATTAAAATAAAATTTTAGTATAAAAAAACTGAAAATAATAGTGATATAATTAATACATCACGGAAACCGCAATATTAAGCATTAAATAAACTAGCTTACATCCGCCTAAAAAATGATATTCAGGTTACACATAGAAACAATTTAAATCACAATTTTAAAAAAAATTAAATTAAATTTTCTTATATTAATTTTATTCGAAAATTCTGTTGTTTTTTTCTTGGTTAGGAAACCGATTAAAAAAAATGCCCGCAACCACAGGCTGTGACTTACTTACAGGATAATTTCTGATCTAAACCGGACATAAAGTGCACTTTGGTGAAGCCTCGATTCATAAAAATTCCCATCATGAGATATTCTCGATTTTCTACCTCCTTATCTTTTTCACGGGAAATTTGGCGGCTATCAGGACAATCAGTATTTTTCCACATGTTTTTAAAATTATATGGTTATTATGGTATATAGAAACCCCGCTACAGATCTTATTACATATATTACATCTGTTTTCGTGCTATTACTAAAAATTAAAGGCCCGCAATAAAGAGGTAGATATCTAAAGAATCCATCAAATTGAGAGTTTTATTTTCAAGAAATACGAAATTTTCCCATAAAACTGATTTTGTTAAAAAAAAGGGATATATATTACCATATATTTTGAAAAATATTGGACTTAGTCGATATATCTTAGATATTAATTTTTTTTTAGATAAGATCACTTCAGAAATAATTTCCTAATTTTGCATAATAAAATTTTGTGTTTTGCCAGAAATAAATCTAATTATCCTTTAAAAATATTGTGCATAAATACTTGGGAATAATAAAAATTTATATTGGTTAATTTTTTTTTTTGATAAAATCAATAATATCCGAATAATTTTTCCCTTAATTAAATTGGATAAAATTCGAATAAAAAATACATATATTTTTTAAATTAATAAGAGTGATGAGTTAATGCTGTAACAAATTTCCCATTTATCCTAGGTAATAATTTAATCACTTCTTTTTTTCAAAGGAGAAAATTATGGAAATTATTTACCATATTTTATCATATTTTTTACTTTATTGGAAATAAATTAAGATAAATGTTTTATAAATTCAAAAGGATAATAATATATATATATTCAATCATCAAAAAATATCAAGCAGTATAAATAAAAAAATGTTGGTTTAACTGACTTTAAGTCTTATAAGTTGGTAATACCTAAGCTTACAATCTAATAAAAATATAAACAATAAATAAGAGACAATATTTTTGAATTTGAAAATTTATGAAAGCCACTATTTTAATCGAACATAATAAAAAATAAAAAATTTTTCTTCAATCAACCTAGAAAAAATAATCATTAAATTTATATGTAATTTAATTTTTCTTTACGGTAAGAAAGTATGTATTTATGTATTTATATTTTTCTATACAGAAAAAATCATTTATTTCATCCCCCAATTTTTTTTTTTTTTTTTAGCCAATACCCCTCTCCCCATCACATTTGGCATTATTTTTTAAGGGATTAAATATTTTATTTATCGTTTCAGATGATTTTTTCTTGGTTTAATGTTAAAAAATCCTCCACTAATTTAACGAAAATCACCATTTTTTATTAAATATCTCCCGATATAAACAAAAAAATCCCGAATAATGTCACGTAATTTATTTATACTCGAGATTAGTATAAAATCTTCTATTTATAGATGATTTAGAATTCAAAAATGTATTTTGTCTTATAAGGATAACCCTGTGTAACGATTATTGCGATGCATTTTTTTTCTATTTTGGGTGAATTGGGATCGAAATGATTTATTTATTTTTACAAAAAATAATCGGCATTACACATTCTTCATTAATTTATCTTTAAATAAATTTATTTCAAATAATTATGTATTTCGAGAGCATTTATAAACCATTATGAAGGATAAAATTGTCACTGTTAGTTAAATTTGGCTATTTTATGATTTATATCAAATATAAACAGGATCTGTTGCCTTAAGTTATGAAAATAAAAAAAATTATGAATAAATTTGGAATTTAACCGAGTAAAAGTGTTTTTATTCAAATTTTCTTTTCCCCTAAGAGTGAAATACCTTGCCGTGGTTTAGGGGCTTAATAGTGTACTTTTCGAAGTACATTAGACTAAAATTTCACGCAGCGTTGTACTATTCTTGGTTGGGAGTA